>JAVQJD010062698.1:0-33953 GCA_036023655.1 Nannoperca australis | reverse complement strand
CCCCCCCCCCCCCCCCCCCCCCCCCCCCCCCCCCCCCCCCCCCCCCCCAGGAGGAGGGAAAATTAGACAGAGGAAGATGAATGTATAATACACCCTTGTGGCCCATAAAGAGACTTGTCAATGTCATTTGTGCCCCATTTATGGTTCACCCATAAACACACACACGCATGCGCGACTGGAGTGATAGATGTCAGTGTCATGGAGGCTAAATGAGTTTCTGTGTGTGATTGGACATGTGGTAGATATCTGGGCCAGTTAGGGGCAGAATCATTGGCAGGTGATTTAAAATGTTAACTAATAATTGTGCATTGATGTGTTGTGTTTTTGTTTTTAGCGTGTGTGCATGGATCTGATGTGGGCGCGTGTTTGGGCATCTGCCCGCATATAAAACATGAGCATGTTTGCATTTGTGCTTTCACCTGTGTGATGACGGGAGGTTTTATGGGCAGTCTGCACTCTTCATCAGCTTTTATTGCCTTAAATGCTTATGTAGCGTTACAGTTTTTTTCCATATGGTCACAAAACACACTACACCAGCTACTGACTTAATTAATGCAGAATCTTCAGAAGCCTGTAAGCTGGTATAGTAACAGTTCTGACAACTTTAGAGCCTGTTGTCAAAACTGCTATTATACCAGACTCAGACACAATCTGCCACACATGCACAACTGATTACATTATTTTATTTATTACATTTATTTATTATTTTTCATATTGATTACATTACTGCCTGCATGGCTTCTGCTGTACATGAAGAGCTCATTATTTTTTTATTTATTAAAAAAACTAATCAAATTGATCGCTGTGAACGATGATGATCAGTATCTCCACTTTTTGGATGCATGGAGACATAAATTCCAAGTTTAAACTAATTTTCTATCTTCAAAAAATCCAGATATTCATTGTGGAATATTTTAAGCACAAAATAAATTTGCTCTTGTATGTTGTAGTTTAATAAAATACATAATTTCCTTTTTTTGTTCTTCTCTATTGTAAAAGGAGAACTCGCTCTATATAAATCATCCTGCTCATATGGATTTGTTAGTTTTTTGTGTTTTTTACCCCATATGTTATCGAAAAGGGATCTTTACTGTTCTCACTGAACACATCATGACAGAACCAGAACATATCTTTGATTTAATTAAGCAATCAGCATTGACCATAAAGCATATGGTTCTCATCAGAATCTGCATGAAGGGAACTGGGCCAGTGGCTGTCTCTGACTTTGGATTTAGTATGTATAGAGTGCATTCAAAGTCACTAAAATCTGTGGTATTTCTACTGTCGCAGGAGTCCCAGCTCAGTGGGAGAAAACAAGTATAAGCACACAAACACAGTCAGCCTCTCTTACACACACACACACACAGATGAATGAGTCTGTTCTAGGAAACTCAATAAACCTCAGCAGTAATAGCCAATGAGGCAAATGTGTACAAGCCATTCATTTGGGACATGATGGGGGGCATGGGATGCATGCAGGGACAATTCACAAAGCAAAAGGCCAGCGCTAAAAATACAGCGAAAATATAAAGTGCATCAACAAAAGCGAGCGACAGAGTGAGATGATGGGAATAGCAAGGGAGACGTGGAAAATATGGGCTGAAGGCAGAAAAGAAAGGGAGGTGATGGACCAGAGAGCAATGTAGGGGAAAGGGGAAGAGTGAGGAGCGCGGGGGGGGGGGGGGAGGGGCGGGGAAACCAGAAGAGGAATGGAAGGAGCTACTGATGGTCATAGACAGACTGCTCTTCATGGAAGGATGCATTGCCATGGATACCAAATACTAAAAGGAAGCTCTCTCTCCGCAAGACAATAATCAAGCCAGGGAGGAGGGGCAGAGCGGCACACACACACATACATACAAACATTACAAATGGGTCAACAAATAAGAAGAGACAATGTTAGAGGGAAAGGATCAGTCAGATGACGGACTCCTCTTTGCAGTGAGAAAATAAAGAGGATGATATTGAAAATATAGAAGTTAAGTGAGATCAAACAAAACTAACATTCATTAGGGGGAACAGAAAAGACTGGCAACAGAAAGAGAAAATGGAAGGTAAAGAGGGCAGAACTAAATAGGAGGGTTGGAAGAAGAGATGAAAGAAGGCAAAAAAGATTACGGTACGAGCAGAGCAGCGGGGAGCGTCGGTAACGAAGGTTAAAGGTCACTCCCTGAACTGACCTCATTCATCAGGAATGTGGAGCTGCACACTCGTATGCTACAGACGACTCATGCGGAGTGAGCGCGCTCTCTGGCATCTACACAGCAGCTTCACGGCAACTCCCTGTTACATACAGTATATGCATATCAAGCTGTGTGGCTGCTAGCTCATCTCACACAAAAACACACTTTAATGTGGAGGGGAACACTAAAGTATGTGTGTGTGTGTGTGTGTGTTGTATGCTGGTGAGGATTTTTAATCTCTGCAGCAGAAACTACTGTCCTCCCTGCTAATCCTCATACCAGCTCTCGGGCTGTTTGGCATGACATTACTCATCACCAACCGCACATCAACACACACCCCTCATATCTCCAAACCGCAGGCACACACACACACACACACACACACACACACACACAGACAGTAACTGTGGCACATATTAGCTCACCCTCTACGCTCCTCTATCGATCTTTTCCTAACCTTATAGCATGCTCCTCTACTCCTGCTACAGGCTGTACACCTTTAACGCTTCCTGGGATAGCACACACACACACACGAGCGATTGAGCCTCTGTTCTTAGCTTTTTCTTCACTTTACACACACACACACACACACACCTCTCTTGCAGTCTTGCCTTGATCCTTGTCCGCTCTCCTTTTATCTTGTCCTCTTCTATCTTTCACCCTTCGCTTGGCTCTACTTTTTTCTCTTCATTTCTTTTACCCTCTGGTCCAGTCTGCCCTCTGTTCGCTCTCCTCTTTTCAACTTTCCTCTTTTCCCCTCGCCTCTCCCATCACTTTTCACACTCCTCAATTAGTCATGATAAAGGTGGATTCGCTCCATTTAAATTTTACTCAATGTTAATTTGTCAGCTGAAGGTCTGAAGCAGTTAGCTCATTCAATGCAACTCATCGCAGAACATTGATCTTAAAGGACTGGTTTGACCTTTAGGGAAATATGCTTAACTGCTTAAATTAGTTATATCTCATTTGTTTAATCCGTACCAATAATGAAGTGTAAAAACCACATATCACATTCCCTACAGGTCGTGAGCGTCTGTCAGAGATTCTCGGGGTGAGTGCTGAGCAGGCCAGCCAATTCCAGGACAGCTTTCTCCAGACTTACAGAGAAGTCCAGGTCTTCATCCAGAGGACCATCCAGCTGTGCCACAAACAAGGTTTGTGTATATTCAAATTCCAATTGTGTCCCCTATGTGAAGCATTAACTCAAGGTTTTCTTGAGTCTTAATGCTCCTAAAGGAATAGATATTGGTTCAAATGGGTCACATACTGTATAATAACAGTTAAACTACGGGACATTAGAGGTTATAGTTAAGGATTAAGTCAGCAAATTGTCCCCACAAATATATCAAAAATGTCTTTGTGTATTTCTGGGTAAGGGCCTGCACTCTTGACATACACTATGTAGTTTGAATTTTGTAGGCATGCACTAATACACCCACACACTCTATGGATTTGTGTGTGTGTGTGTGTGTGTGTGTGTGTGTGTGTGTTTGGCTGAGGAAGACGAAGATGTGCTTGCATTGACAGAAATGAGACAAACTGCTGTTGGTCAATACTTGAGGGGGGATGAGATGGGTGGGTGTGGGTGGGTGGAAAGAGGTTGATGGTTCAGATTGGACACTATTTATATTCGGACTGAACTGCCAACGCAGCACACCTGAGACTTAAACACACTCACACAAAATTGTGTAAAGTGTGCACTTTAACCCTCATTGCACACAGTACATGAGCCCAGCGTCGACACGTAGAGGGATGAGGTCAGTCGGCGTCAAAACAGATCCCCTTTGACACTGAGACCTCTGTTTGGGTTAAGACCTCAGTCTGTGGTTTAGAATCTAATCCCATTTTACCTTTATGTTATGTGCTGTAGCGTCTTTTCCTTTGTCAGTAAAAACACAAAAGTCAACTGATATGTGCCAGTATAAACCAATCACACCCCAAACACCATCAAACAAGTAGAAATGTCAGAGAAAGATCCAGTTGTGTCAGTTCTAACATGCCACACTTTTAACTTTAGCAACTCTCTGCATGGAAAACTAGGTCCTTAGTCATTTTATCTTGTATAACAAGAAAAACAACCTAGTTTGTAATAAACATCATAAATGAGGTCAGGGCAGTAGATGTTTTTAATGGCAGCCGGGATGGCGTTCTACAAACACTGACCCATCGTCACACACAGACAGGTGCTCCATCACCCACAGCAACCTATGACCAGTGACACACCCCGCTCCTCCCCGCTCATCGCTTCCCCTTTCTCCGCTGTCAGCCTCCGAATCGAAGCGCCGTAATGGACTCATTCTTCCAAAATGCACAGATCACAGTGGAAGCCTCCTCGTTCTCAGGGGCAGAGTGACGTCGCGACAAACAGTCTGCTTCGATTCAGCTCATCACCATGGTGATCCTCCCATCTGAGACCGTGCCGGGATTTATCTGCTCTGCTCGTCCCAATCAGTCGTTCAGTCTCTCCTTTTTTTTGTTTTTTTCCTTCATATTCCTGTCCATTTATCTCTTCTTTTTACTCTCCCTCGTCCAATCTGCACCTCTTCTCCTTATGCCCCCCTTTCATTCCACAGCAGAAATTTAGCTGATCAATAAAATTGTCCTCTGGCTGGGAGAAGACACTGTATTCACTGGCTGTTTTAGCTGTGGGGGTGTGACTCAGGGAGCAGAGATTAATACGTTCCCGGGCTCCTTGTCCACTCTGCACTGAGTTTATAGTTGATTGGTATCTGATACAGCAATATTTTCCTCCGAACTGCTGGATGCTGGCAGGCTGAGCAGAGATGAGGTGAACAGTGCAGGCTAAGCTACTGTCATATTTGTTGAAAATGTATGGGAAAGGGCAATATGAAGGTGAGGTCAATATCATAGTGTGGGTGTAATAGCAGAGAGAGAAGAACACAATAAAAAAGCTGTGGATGTAGTGGAGTACAGAAATGTAACAACTAAGAAGGACAGGGACAAAAAAATGAATATTTTGATAGTTTTTATTGTATAAACTACAATAATTTACTTAACAGCCATAGTTGGCATGGATGCACTGTTATGAATAGCCCACGCTCTGTTTGATAAAGCCACCACTCTGGGTAAGCCTGTCCTGTTTTTCCTCATATCGTGCACATTTCCCTAAAGCTCTGGGTATGAATGCCGTACCTTCACTTGTAAAGACTACCTGAGATAAAAAGACGAGTTGAAAAACAACAGAGACTAAACCCGGCCGAGTCTTCTAAAGGCCACAGCAGACACGGCAGCCCAGATCTGCAGAGATATGTAAACACCCTGCTGTTCTAACACTCACGCATAAACACATGCTGGCACTGATGCACCGTCACATTGTCAATGCACAGATGCATGCACATATTTCTGTGACTCTGACTGACTCTGACTGCAGTCAGTGGAGCTGGCAAAGGCTTGTCATTAATAAAAAAGGGGTTTGCATTTTAGCTTTTGCTTCAGGCTCTAACGTTATTTGATAATGGCAGCACAAATGGCAGCAATATTCAGTGACGGGGACCGCTATTATTTAAGCACTACTTACACGCCGATGAAGAGCAAACTATTGTTTAAAAAGTTACTTTTGATCTTAAGGGCATTGTGTTTATCGTATGATGTGTTATTTATTACGAGTTTAACACTAAAAACTGACCTGCTTCATCAGGACTGTGGGTGTGGTTTGATCACATTCTGATTAAAATAATGCTAAAAAATTACTAACTTTGGCAGAGAATTGCGTGATCATGTGAGATCACACACCGCTCGTAGTAAACACCTTATTGAGAAAATTGTTTTTCAGGGCTTTTTAACAACTGATTTAGTTTGTTTTTTTAATCATAATTTGCCTGTAGTCATTAATTTGGTCAACAGAATTTTGAATTCCATCCGTGCAGTACCACCAAATGTTACAATGATACGGTTGTTTCCTGGTCCTAGTTTCTGTTTCTGCTGCCTTTATCCACCCCGCTGATCAGGAAAACAGCCTTCACAGCGCTATGTCACTGACCAGCCAGTTGGGTATGAAAAACACACACACACATTTCCATTATGATTCACAGTCATACCTGTCCATAGATGGAAACAACATTTGTGTGACACAAAGTAGACCACACATTCCCATCATTGGGCCCCAGAACAAAGGTCACATTCCTGGAGAAAAGGTCACACGCATGTGTCATGGGTCAATTCACAGTGAGTGGAAGGTTTTTGTGTTTGTTACTATCTGTTGTGCGCTCATTTCCTATGCATTTATGCTTGTGTGTGTTCTGGGAAAAGGGTCATTCAGGTTTCATGCCCTGGTTGGCTTTCCTCATAGTAAGGGATACTAGAGGGATTTAGATGTTAAGCCTTACCATTGTCCAGCTGGTGGAATGTACTGGTCCACTGTGTGTGTGTGTGTGTGTTTGTGTGTGTGTTACATACCTGCATTTGAAAATGTGTCTGTTTGTGTATAATGTGTGTGTCACGTCACTGCACATTCTTGTGTTGCCTTCCAGTGTGTGTTTGTGTGACTGTACTGAGAATGCGTGTGTTTGTCTTTGCTTTTGTATGAGAATCATGTGGATACTAGGGTTTCTGTGTGTGTGTGTGTGTGTTGGGTGTGTGTGTGCTTGTGTCATTGTAAACCTGCTGTTACCATAATCACCTATAATGCTGTATCAACAAATTACTTTTCATGAAACTCTTCTCTTCAAATCGCACTCTATAGCTTCAGTTCTGCTCAGCGTGTAGTTGTTGATGACTAACTTGACTGAAAAGAATGAGACGGTTCAGAAGAAGTAGAGTGTTTTCATCCTCTATAAAGGTGACATACATATATAAGTCATGTATGTTTATGAATGTCTTTAGTCCACTTGACGTGTGGATGTCTCTAACCTGGATTTGGAGAATAATCGCCAGAATTTGTTGGCAAGCAGAACTACGTTATATTGTCATGTTTTGATTTACAGTACGCCCACGGCTTCAGAGTAAACTCCACTTCTGGTGATTTCTGGTTGTAGTGAATCTTGAGGGAGTTGTATAGCTGCTATATCGAATGGGTATAAATACTAATTCAAGCTTGGTTGTGTGAAACTGAAGACACGATTGCACCATGCCTGGATTGTGCTTTGAATGATGATAAATATCTTGTATTTTTGCTTTTGTTTAGGTTATGTGCTCTCTATCATGGGTCGTCGGCGGACCCTGCCTAACATCAACTCCCCCGACTGGGGCATCCGCATGCAGGCTGAGAGGCAGGCTGTCAACTTTGTGGTCCAAGGTAGAATGACTGACAGCCGGGCATGTGCAATAGTGTCAGCTTGCTTGCTGGTCTGTGTCTCTATGTTTGTGGTCAAACATATGTGTGTTTGATTTTGTTTGTATGTACAGGTTCTGCTGCTGATCTCTGTAAGATGGCCATGATCAGAATCTTCAACCTGGTGTCCTCCTCTAGCTCGCTCTCTGCCAGGTACAACCACTAAACAGGGCACCACTGCCCCCACGTCACACCTACCACTGTGTCCTTCACTCTTTCCTTTCATGCAGCTAAAGTAACAGCGCTCATACTGGCTCTTTCTGAATCTGCACAGGCAAAACACGGCCGAGTGCTATATAAATAAAGAAAACATTCACTATTTTACCAGCCAACTAAATTTGTAGATTTGATACGTTTTCTCAAATTATTTATGCTGTTACACGCCAAACAAAGTGGAGTAAACACACTTGAAGCCAGAATATACCAGAATTAGATGGGTATGTTGGGAGAGCAGGGAGGCTGTGGTTGAAATCATCATGGTGGTAGGTTGATAAAGATCAGCATTATGCCACACTATTAGTAGAAGTTGTAGTAACAGTCTAGCAGTAGTTGGCGTTTTGTGTATTTCTGGATGTGCTTGTTACTGTAGGCTGATAGCACAGCTCCACGATGAACTTCTATATGAAGTGGAGGACTCCCAGGTGCAACAGTTCGCAGGTGAATTTAGTACACCCAGTATCAATTATCAAATATTTGTCCTTGTATGAAAGACTTGATTGATAAGGAAGAATACTGTATATAAACTATATATGTATTATTGCTGTGTCTACGTGTGTGCAGCTCTGGTTCGGAGCACCATGGAGTCCCTTCAGCACAT
The DNA here is from genome assembly GCA_036023655.1 of Nannoperca australis. Taxonomy (NCBI): domain Eukaryota; kingdom Metazoa; phylum Chordata; class Actinopteri; order Centrarchiformes; family Percichthyidae; genus Nannoperca; species Nannoperca australis. The sequence continues at coordinate 25,663 of JAVQJD010062698.1, read as the reverse complement.
AGATCACCTAGGAGTTCATCTTAAGGTGAGTAAATGGCACCTGAAATTAAAATCAACTGGTGGTATAGTAGTGTTATTTTTCATGGTCAGAGGGGTTTACACCTTTGTTAAATCGTGAATGCAACGATTTGTTGTTGCCATGGGACCCAGGCTAATGGAGATCAGTATCACGCAGAGGGAAAAGAGCAGGACCACAATCCAAGAAATAGGCCTATTTGTAGTTGTTGCTTGTACTTTTAAATGCTAGTGTTGTGGTTGAAACACAGACTTCTTTAAGTACAGACCATGATTTTATAAATTATAGAGATCTTGCATCATTTGCTTCACTATTGGCAACTATTGTTCCACCAAAAATAAAAACATTAATGATCTTACATCACCATCAGTTTTGTGGCTACTCTTCGGTGGGGCAGCATTTAAGTGAGTGGAACTCAATGTAAGTCACTGTGACCATCCACACATGCATGCTGACACACTGACACCTTTCCCTTTTCTTATGTGTGTGTGTGTGTGTGTTCTCCAGGTCCCCCTGATAGTGGCAGTCTCCAGTGGCAAGTCTTGGGGATCCATGTCTGAGCTCAATGTCCCTCAAACATCTCCCTCTTCCTCTCTTTGAGTTCTTCCTCCCTTCTTTTTGCTCCCTCTATCTCCCCCCCTTTCACTGTGTTAAATATCCTTTTCTCTTATCTGCTCCCTCTCTCTCCTTCTTGGTGTGCTCTCTTCTGAGTTTCTTGTTCTATCTCCCCCTCTCTCTTCACTCGTGCTGCATCCACATTGCTATGGAAACCAGGCAGCTCCTTCCACCTCCCAGTTCTTGCTTTCACTCCATCCGTATCCGGGGGCAACGGCAGGGGCCTCAGACTGGATTGCGCCAGTTCTTCTCTCTCTCTCTCTTTCCATCCAGCAAAAAAAAAAAGTCCAAAAAAAAATCCATGTCTCAGTTTTCACACTCTCTTGTTAAGACCAATGTTGTTTTCTCTGCCATGTTGCCAGGGTGAAGCTACAAGCCACATGTACAGAGCTTGATATTTATTGGTTCATAAAATTGTTTAGTATGAATAGTTTTTTAAAGATGTAGCGGTTGAGCTACTGTATACGTGAAATATGGTATAGTGTGTTCTATAAAAACTTCCTTGCGTTTATTGTTTTTATGCTTTTACTAAATAAAGCTTTCATTGATTGTGCGTTCTCAAAAACGTCTGTGATAGAGTCCCACTTGATAAACCTTTCTCACCCGTTTTCATTCCCTCGTGTAGAACAATTTCATAGCTGATGCTCTTATAAACAGCAAGAAGAAAAAGCACAATAACCTTGAATTTCAACAAACGTTACAAATGAGTTTAAGTTATAATTCCCTGACAATATTCCTCTCCACCTTATATGTCAATGACTGATTTAAAAGACTGATAAAGAGCACTGGAGAGTTGTGTTTAGCAGATATTAAGTTATTTTAATGCCATTACGATATCTTCAGGGACTCGTTCATTAACGAATGTCATCTTTTTGTTGGTTGCATTCAACGGATTTATAGCAGATGATCTAATTTTGCTCCGCCGTGTGCATCCATCTTTGCAGCTCATCTTTTACCCGCTCACTTGGACCTAACCCACTCTCCCCTTTGCCTTGTTTGTGTACACACACACACACACATTCCACAAATGCTCGCACACAAGCATACACACACTTAAGTAACACACACACACACACACACACACACACACTTTAGCCGTGCAGCCACCATGAATGAAATGCAGTTGCCGGCGTACAGGCACACTGACAGAGTTTTCTGGTCTCTGGCAGCCACAGAGGGACTCTTCGCCCCTTTTATACTGCCCTCCAATTAAGACCTAATAAACCTACAAAATGAGCCTATGCAGAACCATACGCCTTGTGACATTTTAAACAAAGCCTAACCCCGATTATCTATTTCAAATGTCACCTGATGTTGGCTGCTAATTATAGGAGTTGTGGCTTTTTAAGTTGGTACAAAGGTGACGTGTGGGAAATCCAGCAGATCCAAACAGTTCTGTCTCGTCATGTATTTACATTCCTGTCTTTTTCAGTGGAACGGCCCTTCACTCTAGTCGAACTTGAACCCAATGACAGCCTGGAATGTGCTCTCCATGTGCCGACGTGAGAAAACGCTTTCTCACCAGGTCAGTATGAGCAGTTCAGAGCCACAGCAATGGACTGTGTTATGGAAATCTGCCCCTCTATTCTCTCATTGTTTGGCGGTTTAAGGGTGCGCCTGCCTCCCCCCCTTTGAGAGCGTGAGACTGGTATGTTCAAATTCTAGAGGCCACTCTGCACTTTTGGAGTAGGTAAAGCAGTTTTAAACTTCTTTTGTTTGTGTTCTGTTTAGTTGAGCAGTTCTTTTTAATGCAGCGAGTCGTGTGAGAGGGAGAATTATTACAGGGTGCCTGTTACCTTCTACTTTATTAAATCAAAAAGATGTGAATGAGGTTATGTTCATTTGACTGAGTGATGACTTCACTTTAATGACCTGTACCATTCGCAGGAGCCAAGGCCCGAGGGTCCCTCTGAAGAGTCTAGTTGTCAAGGGCAACCCATTATGAGCTTCCCCTAGCTGCCATGGCAACCTTGAGATGTGTAAGTAGACCCTGCGGCACAGATTACTGACACGTATATCACTTGACATCTAATATTTATCCCCAAATTATTCTCGGCGTGTATATGTTTCCCAAGAAAGAAAAAATCTGCTTACTGTTGCAACATATAAAAGCTTAATGCATCATCATTTTTAATTGATACAATATATGTACATCCATGTTTCAATCATCGTCATAATGCAGGAAATGCCATCTTTACATCTATGCAGTGTTCCAGTTGTTGTCAGTATAAAAGAAAGGGTTAATAATCAACAATAATAATAGTAATCCCGGTGTGGTAATACCGCAGTCTAACCAAAAGGAATGGCAGAAAGGGAACTGAAAGCTAATAGACCCCAAATAAACCAGGTGGTCACTGCAGTCTCACTGAGGTCGGGCAGACCGGTGTACCAACAGCGTCGTCACTGTTAGTCTCTCTCTGACATGCTTCTTCATCACTAAATCTGCTAAATCACCACACCACGCCTGACGTTATTACTGTACCAGACTCTCGTCCTACAACATACCTGTCTATAGTTCTCACCCTGCTTTTCCTCTCTTTGTCTTCCTGCTTCCTCTCTAATCCAGTTGACCCCAGACACTATTTACTCGCAACTCTACTTTTCATGCCGAAGGGACTCTTTTCTCAAATTCCTCACCGTAGCCAAACTACCCCTTCCCCTACAGGTCCTCTAACCCCTGTTTTCCAAAGAGCCCCCCCCCCAAGTCAATCCATCTCACCCATCAGTCCCTCCTTCCATTCCTCTATCATGGCCGGCTGGTTGACCTGCCTGCCTCCCCACAGTGTGTCTGCATATCAGTCCCCTGCTGTGCTTTGTGCGGGTCGGTTTCCTGGCAACAGACAACAGCCATGACAGGGCTCCAGGGCAGAGAGATCCCGCTGCATTGCAGCAGCTCGCTATAGCTAGATAGCTCAGTCCAGAGCCACTGATATTCATGGGCATGCCTGGCGTGTGCTGTAAGCTGACAGAGCTGCTGCTGTTGCAGTGTTTTAGGTTCTTTCTGACGACTTGAGAGTTCAAGCAGACAGCTAGGACAAGGAAGGCTGTGTCTGAACCCATCAGTGTGGGTCAGAGACACCAAGGCTAAGATGGAGTGCACTGGAGCCCCTGAAAGTTGCAGCCATTAGTTGATATGGGATTGTCATGAGGTAATACAGATGAGGACACCTGCATTACTGTAGAATCTCTTTATTAGTGCTGTAAATATCTTTAAAATATATTTTTTATATATTTTAAATCCACAGTTTCTGTTACAAAAGGAGTAAAAATAACCCCCAGATGCTATTTACAGTAAAATACTTTACAACTTTACAGTTACTGACTTAAAGATTCAAAAAAAGACTTCTCACTTGTAAGAAAAGTCAACATGGTTGCGATTCTGGCAACTGCAGCATGTTTTTAATTGATTATTGTCAATCATACTAACGGAGTGGTGGTAGTGAGGTTGCAGTGCATACAGTGTTCAAAGTTAACCGGAAGTCAAAGAGGTTAGACTGAAGCTCAGTTAAGAGACCTACAGCAGATTGCACTTTCAGAGTGTGGCTACGCCATCTTTTTCCTGTCTGCTTGAACTGCTCATTCTTTAGCATCCATTATCCCCCTCCGGTCCTTTCCCCCATTTCCTATTGATATCTGTACAAATATGCAGAGGTACACCTGTGTACTTCAACTTTGAGTTTTAAAAAACACATCTTTGACACCTCTTTGTAAAGAAAAATACAAAAAAACAAACATTTTACAATCAACACCCCTTCAGGCTTCGATATAATGAGTGGTAATGTCGCAATGCCAAAACTGTGACGGCATCACTGCCATTAATTGGTACAGTATAAGGGATATAACATCAATGCAGCATTTCATGTTTTTAATAAAATCATTGTTGATAGTACGTCATTACTTTGTGTATTTGTCTGTTTGTTTGTATTTATTGCTTGATTAAATGGCACGTGGGCAGGATTTCTTCCAAATAATACCAAGTAAGTACAGGATTGTGTTGAACAAAACATAAGGAATAAAAATGCAGCAATTACTGTCACCTTTGGCAAATCTTCACCTCCAAAAATAGCCATGGGTCGTAGTACGAATTATACATTATGGTATCATGTCTTGTATATATGCGTATGATACATACAGGAGAAAGAGAAACTTTATCCATATTCTTCATAGGAAATGTAAAAAATCAAAACTATCTGTACTGTAATAGCAAAACAAGACACAGTTGTGCTACAAGTGCTTATGTGTTCTTGGCACCTGTGGCCTCAGTCCAAAGTGAGTCCTTCTGTATTTGCCACAGTAGAGCAAAATCCTCACCGGAGGTAGAGAGAGAGAGAGGGAGTCCATGCTGTGGAGCTCTGTTGCCGCAGACCTCCTCCCGCCGCCCCCCCACACCCCCCCACCACACCCCCCCATTTAACTGCCAATGTGGCACATTCCTCCCTCACCCCTCGCCCTCCTCGTTAGGTGGAACATTCCAGGCGACAGCCATCTTCTGAGACAAAAATGAACTCCATCGAGATTGGTTAAAACCAGCAAAGATGACAGGTTGCAGTAAATAATACATTAACATTAGGTAGAGATACAGCTATTTACAATCACACAAAATGTCTAACATCTAATGTAGTGGTTTAGTCACTTAATGAAAGAACCAATAGCTGCTTTTGACCTTTTGTCAACCCTTCTTCTCATTCATAAAGTAAAAAAGCAACCAGGAAAGATTAAAAACATAAAAACCTTTCTAAGACCTTAAATGTTGGCAGTTTACATTCATGTCTGTGAGTGTTCGCTCCCAAGGCTGCTGAGCATGGACAAACACCATCAGAGTAACACAACACATCCACAGGATCTGTGCATTTTTGAATTCTATGCTCCTTCACGGGTAAATTAAATGAAATATTGATCATGACAAATACTGATATTTTGAACGTTTGGTTATTTTAACAGCCAGAACTTAATGTTGGCCACGTGTTAGAAAACTGCTGAAGTTGAAGCTTTGGCTTCAGTAGCCTCAGCATGGGCCTCTGCCGTCAGAGAGAGAGCATCAGATGATCATTTTGGGGTTCTAAAGCACTCTTAACTAAAAGAGCCTTCTCCAGCAGGAGAGTCCTTTTATGCAGCATACCTTCTCAAACCTCAACCAATAGGACAGCACACTCGCACTCAAACAAATCACAGAAAACCAAATAAAAAAGTGTGAGATAGTTTTTGGATTGTACATCAGCAGAACATTTCAGAGGAATGGTTTGTAACTAAATTTACACTCTGGTAGAAGTCGCATACGCTTTAATTACTACATTCTAACATTAAGTATGCGTTACCAGTTTTAAATGGGAGACTTCACCGGGCATAGCATTCACATGGAGTAGAAAACAGACATTGCTCGGACTAGAAATAAATGCATTATAGTCAGTGCACTTAATCTTTTCAATTCAAAATCACCCTTTAACTACCTTAAGCCATGTAGTCCACAAGATATTTGAACTCCAGCGTTTGATTCCAGTGCATAAGGTCTTGGCAAAGGCATATTTATATTACCTTTGTTCAGAATATGTAGCAGTATGGGTAGTAATTTCTCCCAAACAAATACATGAAGGAGCATTTTAAATTTCATCTGGCAGAAGCTGAGACTTGCAGCAGCAGAAATGGCTCAGAATTGACAGACTTCACATTCTTCCACAAGATCTAGACCACAGTTCATTTTACAATCCACCTCAACAAAGCCCACCTCTCACTCTCAACCTTCAGACCTCACCCACGTCTTATAAAGAATGGGTTGAGTCATACAGTAAGGACCTAAACACACTGGCAGCGATCTGTCAAGTTATTTGACACTCTGAATGTGTCTCTGCTGTGGTGTTTCTGTGAGGAAATCTAAAGCCTCAGCACCACTGACACTGACATTTCACAACCGTGGTATCAAATTTTACTTTAAAATTGATAGTTTATAGTCTGATTTGTATATTTGGAGATAAACCAGAAGAGAATGGTATAGTGTTCACGCTGTAGTTTGGCTGTTGTATCCTGTTACTTAATTTCCAGCTTAGCCTAATAGCATGTTTGTAAGTACTATAAGAAGGTCAGTGGTAGCTGTCACTACAGAAACATCACAAAACACAGCCTAGTCCTCTTTTTAGTCTCCAGCGACAACCAAGTTTAAAGCAGATGCATCAAAGTTGTGTGAGGCATCCTCCCCATGTCGGCCTGATGAAAACATCTGATGCGTTTTCTTTTTTTGATAATTCGGTTTGATGCTCTCAGTGCATTTGTGCCTTGGTGTTACTTTGTAGAATTTGATAGAGAAATCGTAGGATGGCGCCAATTAAAAGTCAAAGAACTTGTTAGCTAAGCCTTGTCTAGACGTGGCTTGAACAAAGGGAGGGAATGGGAAGAAGCTTTAGTTTCACGGGACCTGACATACATACGCATCTCAACGGCTGAAAGTAGCTACGATCAACTTTTGTCCATTGTGGGGATTATGTATGTACATCCCTAAATTAAACAATAGATCAGAATCAGAAATGCTTTATTAATCCCAGAAGGGAAATTGCTTTTTCTATTGATATTATTACTATAGATATTGTGGAAAGTAAGTTAGATGCAAAAGAAACATGTACGTACTGTATATATATAGCATTTAGCTAACATAGGTGAAGTGTGGGGTTTGATGACACTGGTCACTAAAGTCTAACCATTTGACCGTCACTGCAACTCATTACACTATCCTGCTGCCTGTTTCCTTTATCTGCGTATGACAAACTTGGCAAAGTACTTGGTGGATGAACGATGTTTCACTTGGTGTGCTGCATTGGGAATACATGTTTTCTCGTTTGTCCAATGCCCATTGATGATCTTAGTCCTGCAAACTGTTTGGGAACCTTACCACTGGTTTAATAGAATATACATGCCCTCACTTCCACTGTGATCAAGGAAGGAAACTTTTTTGTCCTCCAGCCAGTGACAGATAAATCTGACACTTTCAAATTTAGCAAGGCTTTTAGAATGGGACACAACTTTCTAAACAAGGGTTGGCTACCTCCTAAAGATTTATGAGTCCTGGTATTCACGTCCACCCTTGTCTTGATTACAGAGAATTAAGATTAAGAATTAAAACAAAATAAACCATTGTAAAAATTACAAGTCTATGGTTCCACTGTATGCCATGTGCTAGGAATTTCTCTTCTAAAAGTTATATTTGCATTCAAAGACACGTTTCATGCAAATGGTACAATTTTTCCAAACAAAGAAACACACATTTCTTTTATATGTTCATCTAAAAAAGCGTATTTTCTTAATATATATATATATAGATAGATATATATACTGTATATATATATATATATCTCATATATAAATTAATAATTTTTTTCTACACTTTTCCAGGGCAGGCACCGTACACAGACCGGGTACAGAGGCATGCCACACTTGCATTGCTTTTTGCATTATACAGTTGGTTGGCTGGCAGGCATGATGTCATCCAGGCAGTGCTGTAGTTGGTGAGTGTGTCTGCAACAACTCTGAACACACACACACACACACACACACACACATATTTTTTCTCTCACTTTCTGTGTCTTCTGCATCACACCAGATAGTCACACAACCATACATTATCCTTGCAACCCGGCACCAGCCTGTCCCGGGGCGACACACTACCTAGATGACATCAGAGTAGGGGCAGGGTCTAGGGTTGGTCCAACAAGCTTCAAATGGAATCATAAAAGCAGTGCAGCAAGGCTCTGTGGCGCATGCAGAGATGGGCAGGGAAATGGGTGTGGCCTGGAACAGGGAAGGTCAAAGGTCAGTGGAGGGTGTGCAGGGTTCAAATGGAAAGTGTGGGGTCTAGCCCAGGGTTGCAGACAGATTCATGAATGGGGAGGTAGGAAGAGTTTGGGGAGGAAAGGGTGGCAAGGCAAGGAGGGTCAGTGCTAACTTCATGACGATTACATTTGTATTCTTTTTTTCTTCTCTTTTTTCATCTTATGTGATTTTTTTTTGTTGCGTTTTACTTTATATTTTACTTTTTACAAATGTTATGATGACACAACTTAGGCTCAGTGTCGTGGATGGCTGAATCTACTGCTGGCTGCATGGTCGGAGGATGGAGATGGAGAGAGGTGTTATGGGAGAAACTTTTATGTTTTGTTCGCTACATGAGTTTTCAATTGTATACACAATATAAATACATTGGGTAGGGGGAATACTAATACCAATACATTGGTTTTAAATAATTATTTGCTATAGCTCAGCTATGTACTGTAGGTTTGCAAGTATTGCTAGTAGTCATGTCTTACCCAAGTTTTTCCCCAATAACCTGGATTAAGTATGTGTAGTTTAGACTGTAGCTACTGTCGTGGTTTTAACAGTAATATTTGCATATTACAATGTGGTAATATGTGTTTTAAAGTTATAAACTTATAAACTATATAGCAATCAAATACTAAACATATTCAAAATGTTAGAATTTAAATTTCTTCAATCAGTACACATTGAATAAGTTCACAAAGAAAGTTTAGTGAGCTAATACTTGACTCAGAGCAAGAAAGGTGCGTGTCTGTTCACGCAAAATAAAAATAGGTTAATTGGTCTTCTTACAGTGTTGAAGCATGGTTTAATATCTGACCATAGCCTCATCAAACACACACACAGTCACACACTCGGAACAATCACGCACACGCACACACTCAAGCTCTGACATGCAGCTGTATCGTATCTTGGGATCTGTCAGTGTGACACACTGCAGCGAGAAAAGCTCCACCCTTCCGTCACCTCAACCAATCAGAGACCCCCTCCACAGCTCCAGTGAAAAAAGCAGTGGTTAACTGATGATAGAGCTAGACAACGATAGAAAGGAAGGAGGGATCCAATCAAAAACTCAGTGAGGAGAATGACGAGGAGGGTGTGTGAGGAAGAGGCACTGTGTTGATTCAAATCCATCTAGGACTCAGGCGACACAGTGCATATTCCGGTAACCATCCTGTCATCCTTTTCTCTCACTGTGGGGTCAGTAACACACTCTCGCTGTGCTTCAATATGGTGTCTTGAGAGACTGGCTAACAGCCAAATGACTTGCTTTGTGTATTTGTGTGTGTGTGTAAGACCAAGCTCTGTCCACAGTACACACACAAAACACACCATTGCAGAGCTTTTGTAAAAGAGAGTGTGCACCACAAGCTCCCCCACAATTTATTTTGTGTGTTTTGCTCTCGAGGAAGCTACATCTGCCCCTCCCAACCCATCCACTGCTCTGTCCACCCCCACTCAAACAGTGCAAGTGTCTCACTGCAGCCTCCTGCTTCTAAACCCATCTGTTGAATTATGCTGTGGGTAAATTGGGAGAATGTGGGAGGGGAGGGAAGGCTTAAGGTAATGGGGGAGGGGTAAAGAGGGCATTGTGGAATAGTAATGAAGGGGAGTATTGATCAGAGTCACATGATCTCAAAACCAAAGGGGACGGGGAGAGTGCCTAGTTGGTGAGCCAGTTAGATGTCTTCTATAAAAGCCAATTATTTTTCTCCCACAATGGAAAGGGAGGGAGTAAAGGTACAAAAAATAGCTTAATAAAATAGAGGAAAAGAAACAAACTCTTATTTAAAATGTAAAAGTATAATACAAAAACAACAGCAACAAAAGCATAATAGTAATGAAAACGTTAGTGACTTTAAAGATGAAATAGTAGAAGTGTTAAGTAGTACTCGGCGTTATCTCTAATGACACAAAATAAATAAAAAGCTGTCAGAGGAGAGGATGCGGTCGGGGCTGTCAGGTGAAGGAGGGTCGTTGCTCTCTCTCTCTCTCTGTCCCTCTCTTTTTCCATCTCCCCCTCTCCATCTCTCTCTCTCCCTCTCCCTGTCACCCCTCACTCCTCACGGAGCTGCAGGCGGTAGCGGCTGTAGCGGATCTGGAAGAAGAGCCTCTCCAGCGGCGAGCGGCTCATCCCGGGGAGCCTGTAGTCCTCGCTCTGGCCCGTTCGGCGGAAGCCCAGCGACTCGTACAGCTTGTGGGCGGCCAACTTGACGGCCGTCGTGCCGAGGACCACGGCGGCGTAGTTGTTGCGCACGGCAAACTCCAGAACACGACGACCCAGCGCCTTGGCGATGCCTTTGCCGCGGTAGCGGGAGTCCACCGACATGCGCCGCAGCTCGACCGTGTTGTCGTCCTCGCGGCCTTGTGCTGCCACGATCCCGACGACACGGCCGTCCAGCACTGCCACCCAGAAACAGGAGCCTGGCAGACACAAGAGAACACGTTTGAGCACATTAGGTTGGTCTGTATGAGCACGCCATTGCACTGTAGTTCAAGATTAACACTAAATAGTGAAGTTCAACATTAAATAGAGACATAATGCAGTAAAGGCAAAGAAAGCAAATAGGCCATTTCCCAAAATGTCAAAGTATTCCTTTAAAAGTAAAGAACAGGACTTAAAGAAGCTCAATGAACAATATTTTTTATGTACAGGCCCTACTACTCATCTGCTCCAATATACTGTGAAGCTCACAACTCAGAAATGTTGAGTCCAAATCCTCCAAATGAAATTCATGCCCTTATTTAATGGAACCCAAATCACACAGGTCTTAAATGCCTCAAAAAACCAACTAATATTTTGGACGGATGAAAGGAATAATTGGAAGGACAACAGTGTTTGAATGAAAGTTGGTGCGTGTTGCATCATGCCGCTCCACAAGGGAGAGAGAATAGAAGAAGGGATGCAGGGAGTAAATGAATGAGGAGGGCAGAGACCAGCGGCCGACTGGTGCTTAATGGCATTAGCCACAGAGTGAGACTCTGCTGATTAAAAGCACAGGCGTGACGGAGCGGCCACGTAGGGTTCCCAGTGTAGTGGAGCAGAGGCCCAGAAGGTTTTTTGGGGGGTTAGATAGAGAAATGTGTCATTTTTCAAGTTGAAAAGGTCACGCTGCAGGAACTTAATATTCATTTATCATGTAAAAATGACACAGAGAGGAAGAAAAACAACGTTTTCAGCAGCTCATACTGTGCAGGGACTTGCTGTATCCCAGAGTTGATACATCAGACACTCAGACAGACACTGGTAACAGACAGACAGACAGATAAATAGACTGACACACATAAGACAGACAGGGTTAGACCAATGCCGATTAAAAAGTCAGCAGACAATGCTCCTCCACCAGAGTACCGCCGACAGCCTGAATATCAGGCCTTTTTAATATCAATCTATATTCGTGCTTCACTTTGACACAGAGTGATTGTGCTTGTGAATTGTTTTCCTTTTCGCCTTTGAATGGCACTTTCAGAGATAATAGTTTAGGTTTGTGGGACGAAACAATGTGAACTGAGCTACAGAACGTTTTTCTATTTAAACTTGAAATCACTTCTGCCGGCTGTGTCACGACATCAGTAGTTGAAACGTCTCTTTCATGTTTACCTTCAGAGCTAGAAAATAGCTCCCTACAGAGAAAACCCCTCTGTTATTCATCATCCCCATATTACCTTGGTCCAACACAACCAAAGAGGAATCACTAGTTGACAAGGTGTTAAATACCCGACTGACAGCGCAGAGAAAAATGTCACAGGTAAATGATTTTATGCGTAATTATGCTTCTTTTCAAATCATTCCCTTTTTAGTCTTAATGAGTTGGTTTGTAAAGCGAACTCAGCGCGTAGCTGCATGCTCCTGCTTAATATCTTTTACTGATCGCAATCTTTCAAGGAAAATGACCCTTTCAACCTCTTGTTTCTTTGTTCAAACAGCCTTTCCATCAATGTCTGCAGTATTTACAGCATGTGCTGGCAGTGGGTACCTGGTTTTGTACTAAAATGCCATCTGTTTGTTATAGATTACATCAAAATGACGTGACTGGCAGCGGCTGACCAGCGCTGTCCATGGGCTCTGAGTCCTCACTCTCTTTCTTTGCTGTTACGCACAACCTCTACTCTCCTCTTACACACACAACGTGAAACACACACACACACACACAGGCGGTAACATTAACATCATGTTTCTGCTGGAGTCCCATGTGTTAGGAGGGATTTTATGCCCCTGCAGGCCTGCATTAAGCTGATCCGGAGGCTTCTGTTACTGAATCAAACAACTGTTGTACGCAGGTTGCAGCGGGCAACAGGAAAACCCGAGTACCCCCCGCACTCATAGCTCGACATGGGGGTATGGCATCACTGGGTGTCTCTTTCAAAAGATCCCTCCCAAACATCCCGAATAACTGCAAACAACATGTAAGAGCGTCCTGTTACCCCAGTTGAGGCTTTGTAGACTCACCCTGTCTGGCCAAATCAAATTTGGGTGTCAGGCGTGGAGACACTGGCAGGGAAACTTTGCACACGGGGAGTGACTGATCAAAAATGTACATTTACATTTATGCATTTAGCAGACGCTTTTATCCAAAGCGACTTCCATGTGGGGAGGTGACCGGGGGAGTACGGGGTCAAACACACGACCTGCTGGTTGATAGGCACACAGCTGTACCTCTTAGCCAACACACCAATTGTGTAATGCCAACCCAGTTGCTGTAGGAGCAGAAAGGTTGCGTTAGGCTGTGTTTCATATTAAGTTTAGAAATGGCAAGTCCATTAGACTCAGAATGTAGGCCTGCAGAAAGTCTCCATCCAACTGAATCTCTCCCTCTCGTTTGCCCTCTCTCGCTTCGTCCCTCCCTCTGAGTTAATGGGGTTGTGCGGCTTGGCAAGATTGCTCTTTTTGGGATCTGTGTTGAATATGAAGGAGACTCTCACACACACACACAGACATGCATGCACAGACTGGTCTTGTTAGCTACCGTCACATTCTCTGGCGAAGCCAGTTTGTTCCAGTTTTATAATGAGGAGATGGGGACTTTTGAAGCTATGCCACCGATACACCAAAGAGGATACTGGAACACACACACGTACACCCACCAATCTGGTATCCGTTTTCTTTTACTCTCTAACATTTAGAAAGAAAGGCCACTTCTATTTCAGCACCAACTTTATGAAGATGCAGACCACTAAAATCTTATTTAGCAAACTCTAAAAACAACACAGCCTAGGAGTGCACATGGTTACGTTTAGCGCGCTGTGTGGTTGTCTCAACCGTGGCCATTTAATAGAATATGAAGAGACCTTCAATGCTTCACACCATGACTTTAATGTACATTATCAAAGATTAGAGCTTTGTTCAGGTGATTAACACGGAATCCATAAATCAAGGATCAGACAATTCCGATACAGTCGTAAAACATTCAGATATCCAGACGGGGTTGAACATCAGAACAAGCAACGTGGCAGTGGTTGCTGAAGAAAGCACGGCTTTCAATAAAGAATCAATAGTGCTGCACCATCATTTTGTGCTGTAGCATCATCATTCCACTTCCACGTTTGTTTTTACTCTATAAATAAATAAATAAACTCATCAGCACGAGCTGTTCAGTTTAGTATTTCTTGCTTCTCCTGCCATTCATTTGACTTTTTTCTCTCTCATATTTACCACTTCCTCTTTATCTGTTTTATTGTTCCTCTCTACATTCTGTATTTTGAGTCATTTAGTTTCTCTCTACTTTCTGAAACCAGTTTGCCCCCCCTCCTTTGCTCCATTCATCTTCAGGTTCCTTTGTGTTTTGCTCTACAGTAGGTACCTGGCTACAATTACCCCCCCCCCCCTCCCCCATCTATCCCTATCCCCTCCCCTTTCACTTTCTCTCTCTCTCTCTCTCCCCCTCCCCCTCCCCCTCCTCTCCCTCTCTTTTTTCAAAGAGCTGGCTTCAGCAGTCTGCCTGAAAGGAGCGACGCATGCCCACACATACACTGGCTGCTACTGCCCCCCCATCCACACTTATCACAGGGTCTCCGTGTGCGTTCGTGTGTTTCCATGTGACGTGTGTGTGTGTGTGTGTGTGTGTGTGTTCCTGGCTGCAGCACAGCAGTAAGGATTTGTAGCTTCCTGTGTGCTGCTAGGCAGCCCTAGTTCATTCTGCCGCATGCCGCTTACCGCCACCATTACGCAGAGGAATTCCCTGCTGTCTCCGCTGCCGCTGCTCACAGTGAGTGTGGGTTAGGGAGAGGAGAGAGGAGGAGACATGCAGCAAAGCAACACTGACAGATAGAGGACAGAGCTGGATTTAACATTGGATTTTACACGATGTGCCGTGTTTGTTTACGAGGAAATCACTCTGTTTATGGGATTTATTGCTGACCTCTGTGCTCCAGAATTGCGCACGTATGTAAGAGGGAACACTGTATTTATGTGTGTGTGTGAGAGAAGAAGTGTGTGAGTGATTGTGTTGGTGTGTGTGAGTGTTTGTTCCTGATGCGGTCTGAGCGGGCTAGCCGTGTGTGTATCGTGGTGCTGGAGGAGGTGGAGGAGGATGAGCCCTCTTCTTCACCCCCACCTCCTCGGCCTAAATCGTCCCCAGACCGCAAATCCCATCATGCCTCACGAAGGGCTGCCGCTCAGGAGGACAAGGTGAGATTGGCTCTTCATTGACTGAATCAGAGTTTGCAGAATCTTTTGATTCAGCCGAGTTGTTGTTACGTTTAAGGGTTATATGCACTTTGTTTGTGTGAATGACAGCACTCACCGGCAGTTTTAAACAGACCAAAGCACTTCTCTTACCTGGCCTGAAGTTTAAACCTGTGCTCAATAGTTACATGTCCCATTGCATGAAAATACAATGCACTGCCAACACTCGTCACCTAATGCTAAATATAGCACCAATATAACGACTAATATAGCCTAGTCATATGAGATGACTGCTGGTTTGTATAGATTATCAGCAAAGCAGGTGCCTTTGTAGTCTTCAGTGTTTGTTGTATAAAGGGCAAGCCTGCCATTGAAACATGGTAGTAAGTCTTTTCATCCTATGAGAGCTGCTCTTTGAAGTGTGCACAGAGAAGGGGGGAAGCCAGAGCAGATGTACCAGGGTTTGTGCTCTCAGTCCTCGTCTACCTTCTCCTTTCTCCGACATAGTTGCAGTGGCCGTCAGCGTAATAGGCATGAGACAGATGCCGACATGCCTGACGGCCCCACTTATTTTTAGTGGGTATGAAATGAGAGAGAGATGGGGAAAACAGAGAGAGGCCGAGATTAAGGAGCCGATCCACATCTCTAGCACTACTGATCGGTTTAATTTGGCAGCCCTCGCTGAGGGAAAAGGTGTGCGTGTGATAAAATGTCATCAACGAGAGACCCACATTACATCCACACAATTAAAGCACTTGATAGCTTGCAAAGAAGAGAATGACAGTATATGGTAATTGAGAAGGGCTTTGAAAATTGAAGCCTCTCCACACCTCCCACAAATCAACATCATCATGTCAATGTTCTTATGTTGGTTTATTTTATCAGTGCATTTCAATGTTGCAGCAATCAATATTATTTCCAAGTTAAACTGCTTAGGCTAGTTACTTATCTAAACCTGCTGAAACAAGGAAACAGTTTGCTGCTAAAATTATTAGATAAAAGAGTAAAGTAAAGAGTAGTGTTATTATACATAGAATAAAATCTCTGTCACTCAAATCATGGTGATTTATAATCATAATCTAGCTGGTCATGGTTGTGCAGTTTATTGTCCTGCAAAATATTTTTATATTGAATATCAGTGGTGTAACAAAATGTTTAAATAGTTTGCAGGCTTTCGTGTTAAAATAACAAAACAAATACAACATGCGGGCCAAAGTTCTGTTGTAGATGAAGTAGTTTCACTTTGATTTTTAACTTCATGGTTTAAGGTTGCATTATTTATCAAAAATGAAATTTAGGTCACAAAGACCCGTGACATTAAGCATGAATATAAAAACGTCACCAGAGTCCTGTAATTTGAATCCAACATCCAGAATTGAATTATGTGCTTAGATTAGTGGATCTTCTTTTACCCTTTTATTAGAATGGACTCACTGTTCACTGTTCCCCAATCCCACTCTGTATCAGGCACCATGCTCTCGTGCTCATGCAACTGTTTACATTCACGCATACAGCTCCCATTTAAGTGAATGGGAAAGTGTGTCCAAACTTTTGACTGGTACTGTACATAAATGAAACTAAAGTGATAGATGGAGGTGTGTTTTTGGATATTTCATACATTTTCAGCTTCCTCCTTTTGAGGAAATGTATTATCTCTTCTTAAGAACATGTATATCTTGTATAACCGGTTTAAATTGTCCTACTATGTCTGTTTAACTTTTACATCGCTGGCCTCTCACCACCCGGCAAGAGAGTAGAGCTTTAACCCCTCGCACACTCAAACATTTAGATACGGTGTGTGCGTGTGCCTGCTTGTGTTTATGAGATGTATGCTGCAGCTGCTACTGTCATAAACAAATTGGTGGTATACAGCCATTTGTGACCGATGGCTCTCTCCCAGCTCAGGATTATAGTCTCTGTGTGTGAGACTCTTCCATTTGCAACTCCCATGACTCTCACTGATAACACAGTTGTCAGCATCAAAAATGACTACCCCGCAAAAGGAGTATGTAGTAGTATCAGCATTTCCTCGTCTTTTGATTTGTTTGTTTTTTTGGTCTCTGTAGCCGTCTCTGTTGAGAGCCATCTTCAATGTGGACCCGGATGAAGTTCGCGCCCTCATATTCAAGAAAGAGGATGTCAACATTCAGGTAAGTTGCACTCTTCTTGCTATTTGCCATGATTTTTTCCCAATATGTTTTGATCGCAGGCACCATGGCATATACATTTAAAAAAAAACCAAGGAGAGCAGCAGTCAGCCAGCAGGCTACAATTGATTCCTATCGATCGACTGACTGAGAGCATCCCGTCTTATGTAGCTGTCTGTCTGTCTGTCTGTCTGTCTGTCTGTCTGTCTGTCTGTCTGTCTGTCTGTCTGTCAGGGCACATGAACTGAACATAACACTACCCTCTCCTGTGGTTTAAGGACGTAACCTTCACCTGATATCGCTTTCCGCTTTCTGCCCCTAGTCTTTCTGCATGTATTTTCTCAGTTTACAACACATTCTGTTTTCACATTCTTTGTTTTTCTCTCAGTGCTGTCTATAGTGCTGGGGTCATCACACTGCGTCTCCTGGAGTCAGCAACACTGGCCCAGGCCTATTGCAGTCACGTGACAGTTGTTTATAACCCCACTCTGTTGATTGCTCTCTACTGCACTGAAAGAGAGCGAGGTGGGGGTGCGGCAGCAGGGTGTGCTGAAGTGATGGAGCGAAGTGAAGACTACGAGTGAACACATCATAGACATTTCTCTCTTTGTGGCTCTGGTCTCACATTTCTTGTGGTGTGCAAAAGTGTGAGATCCATAGATTTTGTTCAGGGCACATTACCCCGCCATGATGCGCGTTTGTGTGCGAGTACGTGTCTCGAGGCCTGCGTTTGTGTGAAAAAGAGGAATGATACACGTGCTTCAGCGTGTGTTTTTGGATCTTCCCTCAGGACAACGAGAAGCGGACGCCTCTGCATGCTGCATCCTACCTGGGAGACGCTGAGATCATTGAACTGCTCATCCTCTCAGGTAAACACTGCAGCCCAGCTTTGCTAGCTTTAATCTACTGAGCCACCCGTTCGATTTAATTTCCACCTAATATCCTGTAGTATTAAGTCTGCTTGAATGCTTACTCATCCATGCACACTGGCTTTTAGTAGCCATCCCTCTATGCATCCATCTTAGTCTATTTATCATCTGTGCATCCACCTTAGCTCGCCTAAACGTGTGTGTTTATTAATTTCTTTGCATATTTAATCATTCATTCATGAATCAAACTCACTCTGCAAAGTGTAATTTATGTGTAATTTATTCTTGAATCAAATCTTAAAATTTTACTTTTTTTAAACTAGAGAAAAATCTATCATTGGGGCCAGAGAATTTTAATAGTTTTTCCTATTACCTGTCAGTATCTTGTAACTTCTTTTCATTGCACAGTAAATTGAATCAAGGAATACTAAAATAATGTATTTGTCAGCCTTATTTTAAGTAAAATGTAAAATTACCAGTTTTTTGAGAGTTGAGTGCAAAAGAAAGTTAATGTTGACTGGTGATGTACCAACCACCTGATGGGGCCTATATCAGCTTGACTTTCTGTGAAGTCAGCTGAGCACGTCAGGAGGTGGGGCCAACCCAGTTGTGACACAAGTGTAGGGTGGAAGCGTGTGTGTGTGTGTGTGTGTGTGTGTGTGTGTGTGTGTGTGTGTGTGTGTGTGTGTTTGTGTGTGTTCACTGTTTCTCAATAATGTGAGGCGCAAGCAACAGGTGCTGCTCGAGGGCTATTTTAACCCCCAAGCTGTGCCAGAGAGGATCATGGGAGTTTTATGTCTTCCAGGCACTATTGGCTCACAACACCCCCTTCCATAATCATGTTTAAACTATCAGTTTTATTTAATTTTATTTTACCCTTCATACTCTCAATTAGTTATCTTGGGTCTTTAATGTATCTCTCTATGATCTGAGATTTTTTACAGTTTTTCACCATGTCTGCCTTTGCTGTGTCTGCCATTGATGACATCTCCCTCTCTCTCTATCTCTCTTTCTCTCTTCTTCTCTCATCCAAGGAGCCAGAGTTAATGCCAAAGATAACAAGTGGTTGACTCCTCTTCATCGAGCTGTCGCCTCTTGCAGTGAGGTAACACAATCCACAAACGCACATGTTAATGTCTGCTGTGGCGACTCCTACTCTCTGTCACAAGCAGTGAAATGTGAGTCTCACAATGAGGTTATTACAGCTTTTCATACCTTGGAGAAGCCCCTGTTTGATGAGACAAATTCAGCCCCACTAAGCGGGCTTTGCCACTGACAATAGCACTGCAAAAACAAAAAAATGCTGACTTTCAGTTAGACAGGACACCGATTAGTGCAGCAACACACATACCAGATAGAATATCTTGTAGCTGCCTTACTGGCACGAGATGGGGGGAATTATTGCAGCTCGGATAAAGCGCAGTGTGTTGGTGGTTGATAAACCTTCCAAATCTCTTTACCTATTCTGCTTGGTCCTGGGCAACATGCCCACACCAACACAACCCCTCGCGTTGTTTCTCCTTTTTAGTGCTACTGTCGGCGTCCTAAGAATAGCAACGGCTTTTTATAACCACCCACACGCGTCCACCCGCGCACACAGCCGTGTATTTTGTTAGAACACTGAGGCATATTAGAAAATAGACCCTCTGTCTGCACACTCTGACCCATTCTCACTCTCCATCCAGGATGCAGTGGCGGTGTTGCTGAAGCACAGCGCTGACGTTAACGCCCGGGACAAGAACTGGCAGACGCCGCTCCATGTTGCTGCTAGCAACAAGGCAGTGCGCTGCGCCGAGGCGTTGGTCCCGCTGCTTAGCAATGTCAACGTGTCGGACCGGGCGGGACGCACTGCCCTGCACCACGCTGCCTTCAGCGGACATGTAGAGGTTGGGCTCTTTTTAGACGCACACAGAGACACCTGCATACATGCCAACATCTACTTCATTTTGCTTTTGTGTGATAGATGGTGAAGTTGCTGCTGTCCAGAGGAGCGAACATCAATGCATTTGACAAGAAGGACAGGAGAGCCATCCACTGGGGAGCTTACATGGGTGAGTCTGTTGTAATGTGCGGTTCTAATGCAAACACACTTTTTCTCAGACTAGATGAAGCCTCTTTCTCTCCCTAGTCATACACACTTCTTTCTGTAACAACTAAATCCCCTCGTTGTCACTCAAGTAATACATGGCGAAAGGAACATATCTTGACTTGGCTGAATTGGACTCGTGACCTTTCCTCCTCTGTTTCAGGTCACCTGGAGGTGGTGAAGTTATTGGTTTCCAACGGAGCAGAGGTCGACTGTAAGGACAAGAAAGCCTACACTCCGCTCCACGCAGCCGCCTCCAGTGGCATGAGCAGCACAGTGCACTACCTGCTGAGCCTGGGAGTCCACGTCAGTAGAGACACACACACACACACACACACACACTAATGCACCAGCAATGTCCTAAATGTGTGTATAATGTGCCATGACCCTTTGACCTAGTTAAGTCTTTTACTTTAAATATACAAGGTATTGCAAATGGTATCGATATATTGTATTCTTAAGTAATTAAAAACCTAGACTGTGTTCCTGAAAAACCATACATAACCACAGATCTCTTCTCTCCTTACAAAGGTCAACGAGATGAATGCCTACGGCAACACTCCGCTCCATTTGGCCTGTTACAATGGACAGGATGTGGTGGTCAGTGAGCTCATTGATGCAGGGGCCAACGTCAACCAGGTGTGTGTGTGTGTGTGTGTGTGTGTGTGTGTGTGTGTGTGTGTGTGTGTTTTTTTAACTGTTTTATTTGGTGCCTTGCTTCAGGTGAACGAGAGGGGTTTTTCTGCTCTGCACTTTGCATCCTCCTCGCGCCAGGGGGCGCTGTGCCAGGAGCTGCTGTTGGCCCACGGAGCTCACATCAACATGCAGGTGTGTCCATATGCAGATACACGTTTAGTTAAGAAGAAGAAAAAGTATATGTTTTATATTGCGTGTGTATACATCACCTGTACATTTTATCAAAAGAACACAAAGGAACAAAGTGTCCTCGGCTCTTACCAGTGTGAATGCTTCCCAGTATCTAGTAGAAAATTGAAATGACAGTGTTGTTAACACTTTGGTAGCAGTAATGGAAACTGATATTTGGTCCCCACAGGCTCAAGATGCAAGGCCATATGGAAGATGAAGGGGGGGAGGGGGTGGCTCCCTGAGGCTGCAAGCTGCTCTGCGAATATGTGTGTGGGTGTGCGTGTGGTCCACAAGGGGGTCTAAGATAGCTTCTGTTCAATCTAAGCTTTCTAACACTACAGTATTTAGACCCGCAGTCGAGTCCGCTTTCCACACTGGCACATTTAATGTACGTCAGCATGCACTACAACAATGATGTGAAGACTTAATGCTCTATAAAAAATCATAATAATCCTCTTTGTCCCTCCACGCCTCTCTTCATTGTCTCTCTCTCCGTCTGTCCAGAGTAAGGATGGTAAGACTCCCCTCCACATGGCAGCTACCCATGGAAGGTTCTCCTGCTCTCAGTCCCTCATTCAAAATGGTGAGAGCCTGTACAGTATGCTGTCTGCTTCCTGCCTGAGTTCAGATTAGTTTGCTTGCCCTGAGTGTTTTACACATACTGTACATTTACCCTTTATTTATATATATATATATATATATGTGTGTGTGTGTGTGTGTAGGCGCTGAGATCAATTGTGAGGACAAGAGCAGAAGCACTGCCATTCACATCGCTGCCCGCTATGGCCATGAGCTCATCATCACAGCACTCATCAAACACGGAGCCAACACCGCCAAGTTAGTAACTATTGACATTTAACCATCTGCTGCGTCTTCTCGCTGAACATAAATCTTTGATTTAGTAATAAGATGCACAAATAAAAAGGAAACACTTTGATGCGTGGAGATGGTTAAACTCAGGATAAGACCTTCTTTCAACCTCTCTCTGTCATTAAAAATGCACGCAGGCTCCCACACCGTCCTTTGACGACTTGCCTTCTCTGCCGTCTATCTTTTCAGGAGAGGCATTCACGGGATGTTCCCTCTGCACCTGGCAGCTCTCAGCGGCTTCTCAGATTGCTGCAGGAAGCTGCTGTCCTCAGGTACATTCATGCTGACACCATTCTTGCCACTAGAATCCCTTCAGTTGACGTCCTAATTAATGTCGATTGCATATTTGCGCAGGCTTTGACATAGACACCCCTGACGACTTTGGAAGGTCCTGTCTACACGCTGCTGCAGCTGGAGGGTGAGTCATCATTCCTGCTTACTGCCTTACTATTGTTTCATTTCTGAGCCTCTTTTTTTATGCTTTTCTTTGTTCTTTGTTCGGTTTATTTTATACATTTATTTATTTATTTACATATTTCTGAATTGTATGTATTTAGTGGCCTGTCATGAAACAAAGCTCATGTGCACTGAAATCTTATCCACGCACTAGACTACAATGGATTAGTATTTCAACAAAACATCACTGTTAAAGCTGTCTCTCCTAACAGGAACCTGGAGTGTCTGAACCTGCTGTTAAACATAGGAGCGGACTTTAACAGGAAAGACAACTTTGGAAGGTTAGCCAAGCACGCAGTTCAATTCTAGGAATAGCATTAAAATAAGGTGTGAAGACAGAGGCAGACCTTTGAAGTCCTCACTGGCATAAATAATGGCTGATGTTGACTCTCTGGCCATCCCAGGACTCCACTACACTATGCATCAGCCAACTGTAACTACCAGTGTGTGTTTGCCTTGGTGGGCTCCGGGGCGAGCATCAACGAGCTGGACCAGAGAGGATGCAGCCCCCTGCACTACGCTGCTGCAGCTGACACTGATGGAAAGTAAGTTCTACTGTGTTTAATTGATACAGTTTATAGTTGCATATTAAAGAATCCTCTGTCAGATGAAGCCTTTTTTTTCCTTTTTTCTTTTTTCTATAAATGGTCCTCTTTTGTCTTTGTCAGGTGTGTTGAGTACCTGTTGAGGAACGATGCCGATCCAGGAGTGAGAGACAAACAGGGCTACAGTGCAGTGCACTACGCCTCAGCCTACGGACGCACACTCTGCCTGGAGCTGGTGCGTACAGCTACCACACAGAAAATATGTTGCACGTCCTACAGAGGGTCTGAAAATCTGAAAGATCATGTAAATTCAATCTGATTCCTTCCATGTTCCAAGAGGTTGTAAAACTAGAGAGAAAACCATCATACACAAGTCCTCTTGTCGTGGTATTATAAACGGTCTTTGTGTTCCTTTCAGATGGCAAGTGAGACACCTCTTGATGTGGTAAGAAAGACATTTCAATCCTGCACTGTAACACAAGGAGCCCTTACATTGATTCTTTGTATGTAGTGCCCT
Source organism: Nannoperca australis (assembly GCA_036023655.1). Classification (NCBI taxonomy): domain Eukaryota; kingdom Metazoa; phylum Chordata; class Actinopteri; order Centrarchiformes; family Percichthyidae; genus Nannoperca; species Nannoperca australis. The sequence goes on along the minus strand of JAVQJD010062698.1, from coordinate 2,253 downwards.
CTGTTGGGCAAAGGGGGAATTGGGGCGGTTAGATCGTCTGGTAGCTACTGTGAAACCTCTTCTGTCTTGTTATTGTTTGGATAACAGTTGGCAGGTCGACATACGCAAAATGCTTTCGGGGCGCACACCTCATCTCACACGCAGCTGCTTCGTATAGCTTAATGTCTGTGCAACGTTAATGAGGCGGTGACTCGTCATGTGCACAAACCTGGATCTGAAATGGGAAGTATGTCACCCGTCCCTCTGTTTTTAGTTAATGGACGCATCAGGAACAGACATGCTGAGTGACTCAGAGAGCCAGGCCCCCGTCAGTCCACTCCACTTAGCGGTGAGTTCAAGGGTTTGCCGGTGTGTCTGTATTTTGCTGTTTGTCTCGTTCGCACCACATTTCACTATCTTTGCCATGTCTATTACCGTTACACATAAAATAAACACAGTGTGTCTGTTGGTGTGTGTCTTCCACTGATTCAGGCTTACCATGGCCACTGTGGAGCTTTAGAGGTGCTCTTGTCGTCCCTGCTGGAAGTGGACGTTTGCAGCCCAGATGGCCGGACCCCCCTCAGTCTGGCCTGCTCCAGGGGTCACCAGGAGTGTGTCTCCCTGCTGTTGCACCATGGCTCCTCACCCATGACCCGGGACTACACGCACAAAAAGACAGCCATCCATGCCGCAGGTATATACACACACAGGCAGCTGCGCACACAGAAATCTGTTTGGATGCAACACCTTCGCATCACGTGAAGGAGGTTTATTTCTTTTCTGGCTTTTAAAATGGGAAAATGTGTAAAATAAGTCCTGCATGCACGTGTGGTTGTCTGTCTGCCGCAGCTATGAATGGCCACCCAGAGTGCCTGCGCCTGCTCATGAGCAACAACGACCAACACATTAATGTGGACGCACAAGACACCAACGGACAGTGAGTGTGCAGAGAGACAAAATGGCTTAAGCTGGAGGCTTTTGTTGCGATTATGATACTCTTTTGCTTGAGGAGATTACTTTAACTAGTTTCACCAAAAAAAGATTTCCACACTGTTTGCAGGACCCCTCTGATGCTGGCGGTGCTGAATGGACACACAGAGTGTGTGTTCTCTCTACTTACTCAAGGAGCCAGTGTAGAGAATCAGGACCACTGGGGGAGGACGGCACTACACCGAGGGGTGAGACATTATCACCCTCACACACACACACACACACTAAAATTACTACATTTCTAATATTTGATCATAATACATATATTTATTTATCATTTCTAATGTTTTCCACTTTGTAATTGTTCACACAGGCGGTGACAGGCCAGGAGGAGTGTGTGGAGGCCCTCCTCCAGCGGGGGGCCAGTGTCTGCGTCAAAGACATCCGGGGCCGCTCACCTCTTCACCTGGCATCCGCTTGCGGCCGCGTGGGTGTCCTGGGCGCCCTGCTGCAGGCCACCTCCGCCTCGCACACTCACACACACCTCACTGACAACCGGGGCTACACGCCACTGCACTGGGCCTGCTACAACGGTACGGCGAACACAGCGCGACACGCCGGAGAAACCCGTCTGTTCCGTATGAAAGTCGTATTTACATCTGTTCCTCCCGTTGTGCGTCTGTCCTCTTATCCGTTTAGGATATGACGCTTGTGTGGAGGTGTTGTTGGACCAGGAGGTGTTCAAGAAGATTACGGGCAACTCTTTCAGTGCACTGCACTGTGCTGTGTAAGACCACGTGTCCGTTTGCACCGATGAATGTTTTTCTGTGGATGGACTCTGGTCTGAGGGAATGTGTTGTGTGCCGTGTGTTTCAGCATGAACGATAACGAGGGAGTAGCTGAGATGCTAATTGACTCCCTGGGCACAGCTATCGTCAACACCACTGACTCTAAGGGCAGGTGAGAGAGAGACAGACTTAATTACACCATGTTTTTATGAAAGTTGGGGGGGAGCAAAAGCTTCATTGGTATATTGTTAACTGTGTGTGTGTGTGTGTGTGTGTGTGTGGTTGCAGGACCCCCCTTCACGCTGCAGCTTTTGCCGACCACGTCGAGTGTGTTTCCCTTCTGCTGAGCCACGGAGCTCAGGCTAACGTAGTGGACACGCACCTGCGCAGGACCCCGCTGATGATGGCAGCTCTCAACGGACAGACCAATACCGTGGGTCAGTACACACACACACACACACACACACACACACACACACACACACACACACACACACACACACACACACACAACTGGCCTTTGATTTCTAAAGACTTTCACATGTAACAGTCTCTG
>JAVQJD010062695.1:0-23478 GCA_036023655.1 Nannoperca australis | reverse complement strand
GCAAAATTACAGCTGGAGATACTAGCTCCTTCTCCCTCTCTGATGCATGCCTACTATGCGCACTCAAACCAAAAAGTTTCCTGACACCAAATCAAACAATGAAAGACTTCAGGGTGGCACAAATCTGCATTTGATTCCCTGAAAAGAAACTTTGCTAACAGTGTTGTTGAAATGTCTGTCAACTTAACACTAGCAGCAAACTCTCCCTAAGATTATATTGGCATTAAGCCTCCCCTTGGCTATGCTCCAATAATCAACTTGCGCTAACACATACAAACATACTTGCCAAATTAAGTCTCTATCTTAGTGGTGTGACCACAAGGAAGGTTTCGTATTCATGTATGCAAACTATTGAATGTGTATGTGCATATCTGTGTGTTAATGAATAATCATGCAAACAAAGAACAATGAACTAGAGCAAGCAGAGACTTTACTACAGGTACTGTAGTGCTGCATCCTTCTTGCACAATATTTTACAGAGTAGTAGCCTATATATAATTGCAATATACAATACAACACCATGAACCAAGTCCAATATAGATAGTGTGAATAGTGAAGACAATTTTTGTCCTTTTGTTTTATATCTACAGTTAAAATGTTTAAACAACGCTAAAAAACTTTCTATGTTAGGTTGAATCATTTTGGCTTTGACTGGATTTTACTCACTAAACTTCCTGATTAGTTATTCAAACATGGCAAGGCTTATCAGTGGATTAAGAAGAGCATTCTGTTGAGTGACTCAGGTTGATATGCTTGTCAGTTCCACTCCTGTCTAGAATGTTAAATTTAATGAATATGCAAAAGCCCAGTGGGCTTTTTTGTGTGTTCTGAGAGGAAAAATGTTCCTAAGGGGGGATTTGTGCAAACTACATTACGCAATGCATGGCACATGTGTAGAAATATTTAATAAAATGTTGAGGAAAATGTTTCTCCATTTTAGGAAATAATAATGCTTAATTTTCACTGAGTAAATTATTGGGTGCAATTGGTGAAGTTTGCCTTTCTGAGGAAGGGATGAACTGAAGTTACAATTGAACTACCATCACAATCAACTAACAAAGTGTCATTCTGCCAATGACAATGTCAAAAAGCCAACATTTAATGTGCAAAGCACAAAATGCACAATTCTCTTATTATGTTCACTCTAACCTTTCCCATTCTGCTGGATGCTTAAATGAACCATTGTGTTTTATTGTATTGGTATTTTACTTGTTATGGGCACCTGCATGTAAATAAAACATTTATTGTAATCTTATTGCAACTAGTCTCTTGCAAATCCGTTTTGCTCAAAGGTGAGACTTTTCCCATTCTTACACTTTTGTACTGTCAGTGGGGGAGAAAAGGAGGGCATCTGAAATAGAGCAAATAATAAAACAATATATAATAAATAAAGCAAAGCCCTCTGGTGTTATTATGTGGGATACAAAAACTGAGGTTGATAAGATTATTATCATACACCAGAATTAAAAGATTCAAAGATGTTCCTGGCTGGAACTGAACCAGGGACATTGTGGTTATATAGTGCAATATATATATAGTGCAATATATATATATATATATATATGCAACTTAATCACAGTCCCAATACTGTTGCAAGACAATCTTTTATAAATGCTGGTATTTGTCAGCTTCTCTCTGGGACTCGTTTTATACACCTGAGATCACTTGATGAGCCATACTGCAGTTCCCTCAAAATGTCGTTGCTGGCACTTTTTTGTCAGTTAAGACCTATCTAATTGAATGTTCCTGCTGAGTAATGTATCACATTATCTCTTTCTCTTAATGACACTGCAAAAGTGCCAGAATAATTCAGTTTTTTATTCCATTACAATGTAAGTGGACCTTACTTTTATTTGACAATGTGTTCTTTCTTTTAAAACTGTGTTGTTGTTTTTTTAAGAAGTCTTCATATTGTCATTTGTAAAACGTTAGGGTGTGAGTTATCCACATATTGACAGTGCAGTACAACAGCCATGCAATAAAGCCAACCTTAAGCTTATGTTGTTCAGTTGTGCTGATCCTTAAACGCTGATTCAGGCTGTAGCTAGTAGTGTTGCATTATATTGAGAGTTGTTTCTATTATTCTTTTCCACTTGTGTTTGTAAATGGGGATAGACAGATATACAAGACCACCACAAAGTAAAGCTTCAGAAATTACCATAAACTATAATCCGGCTGTGTGAGTGTGTGTGTGTGTGTACGTGTTTATATCTTTGGTGGAAAGACATCACAGATGCAAAAAAGAAAAAAGAAAAAAAGGAACAAAAAAAAGGAGAATGGCCCAAAGTCCATGTCGGAACCTCAGCCACTCAACAACCCTCCTTTCTCATGCATAAAACCCAGTTCAGACCAAAGATTTGCGACGAGATGAAACAGTTTTAGAGCGTCGCAGGGAAAGGTTGCAGCGGTGTGAACTAGTCCATTTCAGCTTGCCTGCGACTTGTCAAATCGATACAGAATGTAGTAAAAACTAAGGCTCATCACTTCTATCAGCTTCTAGCAAAGTCAGATGGTAGTCAGTTGGTTTAAATGGTTGAGCATAGCCTACTTTCGTTATTACACTGATTATTACTGATATTAATATAGTAATGACATTATGTGCTAAATGACTAATGGAAAAGCAAGAGCAAGAAAAACAGAGTAGTCTACAGTTGTTATGGCAGAGACAGGAGGATACGTTTAATTTTGTTTAGTTGTTAAATCTGCCCTCTTTTCTCTTGTAAAACATGAGTCATGTAACTGCTTTTATGGGCTGTCACTCACCTGTTGCCAAGAAACGCAGCATTATCATTGACCTTCTCGTGTCTTTTGTTTTCTCCGTTTCATTAATACAAAGAATGCAGCAAAAGCAAGTAAGTCAATTTGACAATTGTCATTCATATTTTAAGACGCTACAAATTATATCCAGCTGCAAAAAACGCCTGAAAAGCCGGCAGATACAGCGGAAGTACAAAGAGTCATTGCTATGGAAACGACATACACCGTCTCGTCTAGCTGCTTTGGTGTAAAGGTTTCAGAACGTTGCAGACCAACGCGTTGCAAGTAGTTGCAAGTTTCAACTCGTCTCGTCGTGAATCTTTGGTCTGAACTGGCCTTAAAAAGCACTACAAACAAAAGTTAAGCGTCAAGCTCTGATCCAACTTGGTGCAAAATTAGTTGACTGGAGTTTAAAGTGAGCCACTGTAGCTTTGAGAGCTTTGAGTGCTGCACCGCACTGTTCCAGGAGCGAGACAATAAGAGGGGGGGCAAAAGAGAAACTAAGAGAGACTATATTATTTTGGCCCTTTGAAAGTAAATAGAATGCAAAATGGCCATGATGCAACAGCAGGAAACAAGATGGTCACCACATCGTTGTGTTTTTACCAGTCAAAGAGACAGGCCCTCTGCTGCACCACAGCACACCTTTAATCTCTTCAAGGTGTCTCTCAAAAGAAACAGACAAAAATAAATGAGGAAAAAGATGATAAAGGGAGGAGAGGGAAATACTGGGGAGAGTTGAAGAAACTGCATCGCAAAGCACTTTTTAATTCAACTTTGAATTTGCCACAGGTGGGAGGGTGAGATTCATGCACTGAGGGACACAAATTATTTATTTAGAGTTGAATACAGTCATTAATATAGTAAGGGAGGAGAGAAAGAGACAGAGGCAGAGATAAATGAGTGCCATTTGTCATCTACATTAATCAACCTGATCTCTGGAGTCAGTGCTGTGGGATGGAGGGAAGATGAAAAGACCTGTGCCACGCAGCTCTACATATTTCTCTGGAATTAAGAGCCCCAAAAAACTACTGTTAGCGTTAACGCAATTAGTGATATTGCTAGCTTTGAGCCTACTTTAAATGAAAACAGAAAATCCTATTCAATAAACTAAAATGTAATTTAATTTAATTATCTTTCCATCCCTTTGGCTGAAGATCAGCTGAAAATGTACCTTTAAAGAGAATCTTATTGAAATTAAAGTTGATGTGATTCAAATCAGTCCTGTATTCCATACATGATTTAATACATAAGTTCTTATTCGCTTCCTTGTCTTGGTCATGCATTGCTTCTTTGTCTAGACAATGATGATTTGCATCAGCCATAGTATGGAATGTGTCTACATGCAGACCACTGTTATTATGATCAGGTCTTTGGACTATTCTCTGTATGTGTTTGCTCATATAAATAAAATATATCCTGGTGACAGAAACCAGGAAAAGCCTTATTTTTTGATAATTTTATGCAAATTAGTGTTTTATAAAGGAGGGTGAGATTAGGAGAGCTTATTATTAAGTCTTACTTAAGCAGACCGATGGTGTTATATTTAAACAACTCAGAGCTGATGTGATTAGACTAAATTAAGTCTGGTCTATTAATGTTCTGATCCATCACTTCACAATGAGGACATAAAGATAAAGCTGAGAGGTTCATTGCTACAAAGCACGTTACAGACAACCAGTGCACATACAGTACGCTCAGTTCGACATGGGTAGAGATGATCATCATGCTGCTAAACTCTGCAGTGCTCACATTGAAATTGTGTCATCTTTGGTTCAAGTCCATGAATAATATACTCAAGTAGCCCACAGCAAGAAAATGCTAGAGCATTTAAAAGCAAAAAACGTTGACTACTGTGAATACTGTGCACCTACTGTACGTTAGCCTGGTGAAGGTCTGAGCTCTCTATATTAGGTGGGAAATAACTGCTGCCTGTGTCACACTGATACATTTGACATAAGCTGTAGTTATGTACTTCATAGTACACAGACATTAAGGACTAATAGAAAGAAACTTGGAGGAAACATGTATTTCATTGCTAGATTGTGACTGAAAAGTTCAGCTCAATGTGAAGCTTAGCCTGAAAACAAACCTGTCTGTAGAATCAAGGTTGTCTGGAGGGATGCATGGTAACTTAAGTTGAACTAATTACACCTGCTTTGTGTAACACAGTTATATGAAAATGAGCTTTATTTACCAAAGTGAGCCTCAGTAAACTGGTAAAACTTACTTCATGAAACACTACTCACTTCTGGTTCTAGTGCTGCCTGCACAGGTGTGTTTTTTACTCAAGTGACAAAGTAATCAGTCACAAAAACAAACAGAAAACAACATTAAAATGAATGAATAAATAAAAAGTTTCTCTTTCACATGCAGTGCAGTAGACTATCTGGAGTTGTTTCCCTTGTTGTAAAGTTGCACTCTTGGCCTAGGGTATATCTGATCTTTATTTCTTTCTAGTGGCTTACATGCGTCTGTGAACATAATTACATTAATATCCTGAAGTCATGGCAAATGCAAGCTACAAGAGATAATAATCTTACATTTAAATATGAGTTAGTGAGCCTTAACTGATAAATTTTATTAATTGACCTTTTACATTTGCAATAAAAGCCTAGTGCCAATTTTCAGTACCTGCTTTTAGGCAGCGTGGTGCTCACATTTAATGGTTTTTGCAGAGCATAGATGATCTGACTTATCTTACAACATGAATGTTCCCTGCGCTTTATGACTCTTCAACTTACAATTACAAAGATTTATTTAACATATTCCACTATTTGCAGTTATTGAAAGTCCCCATTGAATAACAGCATAAGCCAAGTGTCTTAAATGCAAAGATAACATGGCAATAGTGCCTAGGGGATGTAATGGTGGTGTTCAAAATTTAATTCAACTCTAGAAGGGAGCTTGGGCATTCTATCCTTTAATTTGAAATGCATATAGTTATAAATGTTTGCTTTCCAAATGTGCCTAAAGGAATACTGAGTCATTGCTCTGACCTTGTGGCAAATTCTTCAACCATGGTGCACTCTGCATTATTCATGTTTTTAACACAGAAAATGCAGGGGGAAAAAACGCTATTCAACATTAGTGTGTCCCACAGAAAACTTTTTGTCAGCTTGCACTATTATTGGTTGTAAACTTCTGTAAGCTTCAGTTTGGTTTTCAAGCTGGACTTTAGCACTGAATCACGTCTAGGAAATACTAACCAATATTCTTTCTGATTGGCCTGATTGGAAGACTTTGGCTGGATGATTGCAAATGTAAGAATTGCATGGACAGGGATGGCATTATAAAACTACTTTTCTCAGTTCCTGACAAAGTGATTTTCTGCAGATGTGAAGCTGGATGGTAAGAGAGACTGACAGTACATTGTTGCTTTATGTCAAACAGTAAAAGGGACGTTTCTGCTTTCCTTGTAATAAACACTCCACGCTCATAAACACACAAAGTCTTCCTTATTGCCTGAGGGTGACAGTGTTCTAATGACTTACGTCACTAAGCAGCGTTTTTCTGATGTTTTAATGTCCTTTTATTAAACACAGAAAAAAAACTGATGGTATTGTTCATTGTTGTATAACTGCTTCCAGTGCATAAACAGTAAAATAATCTTGTTGCAATGCTCACAATGCAATGCTTGTTGCAATGCTCTATTTAAGACATACTTTATCAACAGATGAAACATTTTCCGGTGCCCATAATGTGATGCAGCTGCAGACAGTGTATTGAACAAAAGGTGCGCCTTACAATATAGCACAATCCAATAAAACAACACCACAACCTATCACATCATAAATTTCTACAAAATTTAATCAATGCCCCTGAGACAGTCTAGAGCAAAAAACAAGCATTATAAGCTAAAGCTAAAGCTATAAGTTTTTTTGTGAAAATCTACTATATTCAATTGCCCTATATTGTCATATTTGTCTGTTATTTTGTCCATGACTGTATCTTGTGTTATTAAGTGTTTGAACACAGACCGGGTTGTTAGAAAAATAGGAAGTATGTGGGATATCAATAGACCACATCCAATGATGGACACTTCTAAGATAGTTGAAAGTGGTTTGATTTCTAAGTTGCTTGAAAAAGAAAAAGAAAATGTAAATAGTCTCTTATATTAAATGTGATTTAAAAAAATCATCACAACCTATTCCAAACATCCTTTATTGTATGTGCCTGCAATACCAGAGGCAAGGAGAGTGCTCTCATGCTTAAAGTGCTATATCTGTCACTTTCTTATTGTATCCAAGCACAGGCAAACAGTATGAAGTCTATAGTTCACTTGTGCAAAAGGATGACTTCACTTCCTTCCATTAAATGTTTTCCATACGACAAACATACCCACATATATGAACAATAGTGATGAAATGAGTGATGAAAACAATATTTGCCATATTACAACAAAAACGGTATGTAGACATTTAGCCTTTGTGCAATTAAAGTGCAATCATAAGGCTAAATGACAACAATGGAAGTAAATCTATGCCTTTATTGAGTCTTTGATGGCCCCTTAAGTGTATTCCAGTTTGTTAATGCTCAGCTCTATGTATTTTTAATTGCCTCATTAAAACCATTGATTTGATCATAGAGAGGCAGTATAAAATGAGGAAGACGTGCTGTCTGAACTTCACTGATTGGATGAAGGAGAGAGATAAAATTAGACTACTTAATAGCTCTGTGTTTCTCAGCCAGCCAAATCAAGCCAGAAAGATCTCACTCTAGCTGAAAATGTGATCACTGCGAAAAATGATTGTTATGTACATCATTTGTTTCTCAGAGGGGGATTTGCAAAGATGTAGATTCATAATTAGACTGTGTGTAATGGAACAATTGAATTTTATGCAAGTCTTTGCAAGTGCTCACTCCGCACACTAATCAGAAACCAATTTTAGGCGACATTCAACTGTTTAACTGCTAGAGCAATGCCATGTTTCTGAGAATGAGTGAAATGAAAATATGATAAAATGTTATATATTGTCACATTTCTACAGCTATAAATCCATAAATCCACCCATAAAGAGTCCTAACTACAAAAATAAAAGACAGAATTTGACTTGGAAAGTCATAATAATTCACCCCACTATTATCATTACCAACTATTACTCTTTGAGGCCTTTGCCTTTCAATCCCTTATTTCTCTACTTTGACAATCCACTTTTTGAGATACATCAGCCAAACGCCAAAGAAACGAGGTGAGTGATTCCACCCAGATAAAAGGGAACATAATTAGTGTAAGAGGGTAAAGATAATAAAGTGATAAATGTAAGCCAGAGTTGAGGAGAAGGTAACAAGGTCAGCGGGGAATTCATTGGTTTAATAAGAGATGACATCCATGCATGATTAAAAAAAGGGGAGTGAAAGGTAAAAATTACCACAGAATAGAGGAAGAGAGGATGAGATAGGGAGCAAAAGAGGAATGAAGAGGAAAAGGGCAAGAGAGTGTGTTGAATGAAGGATGAAAGTCACTTCTAAAGTTGGGTTGTTTTTTTTTCTTTAGGGAGGTACTGTATAAGTAAATGGTTCTTTTACTGTCCACAGTCTCAGACACACACTACCACACACTCTCACTTCCCAAAATCAAACTTTTCAAAACACACATGCACACATCCACAAACACTTGTACTCACTCTTCCCAAAATGCGTTTGACTTCTGCAGATCCACTTTTTTAAAACTGCCCCCATAAAATGACCCACGCAAATACACAAGTGTAATGCCTGCTACAAATACCTCTCCTGCTTGGAGAAAAAGTGCATTCATTATCAGCAACATGCACTTAGAAAAATGAAAAGTCAATAAGACGGCCAGAACATAAACACACACTCACACAGGCAATAATGACTGCCAGCTAAGAGCTGCCAAGAGACAGACACACACAGGTAAAGAGCCTGGGAATGGGAAATAAACAGTAAACAATAATTGGGCTGGCCAGTTTAAGCACTTGTCAATATGATGCTCTGTGGTGTTCAAGAGCACAGCTTTTCTCATGTTTAAACCATCTAACATAAAACTATATTCACCTAATATTATTACTGTATTTTTGCTTTTTATAGTGTAACTAGCTAAGCAGGCATTTACAAACAGCCATTCAAGTGTATTACGAATACAGTGTTTCTGACATCAACCTGATCACCACAATTAATTAATTCCACCATAGTGTTGTACTCTACGGATTTCCAAGACTTTTTGTTAGTCTAACACATAGTTGTACTATATATCGCAAAACACAGTAACACAGCTTTATCGACTTTTTAAAGGAGAGGTAAAATAAGAATACGACTATAACTAGCGTTTTGACTTGTGATTATACAGTTCGTGTTGTAGGATTTGACGTTTTTAAAGATTTTAAAGATTGCTTAGCCAAAAGTGAACTATGAATATCTATAACGAATGCTGTTTCAACACCACTGTACTGCCTCTAATGGTGAGACATCATCACCTAGGCAGGTGAAAGGGTATTGCTTCAAAACTCCAAGTTCACTCATCATCTTTATGGTCGGCCATTCAGAAGACAAAGATGATAGGTTCTCACTCACATTAACGAGCTGACAGCAACGTAAAGGAAGAGACGGGATGGAGGGATGAAAGAAAGAGAGAGGGCAATAAAACTGAGATGAGAAGCCCAAGGCCAACACGTGTACATAGACCCACTTTATAAAAAGACAGGGCCTCAGGGGGACACAAGGTAAATGTAGAGGAGTGTATGTGTGTATTTCTCTTTGTCTTATGATATTCAACTGAGTATAGCACTAAACAATTCATTTTCATTGAGCAAAAATATCAAAATGCTATCCACTGTTTCTGGAAAACTTGCTATCCTTTTGTGTGTTTTTTCTATAGGCTCCACCGACTGACCAAGCTGGAAAATGGGGAAATACTTGGTGTAGCTTACAGACATCACCCTGTAAGATTTCTGGCCCTCAAAGTACAAAAAATCTATGAGTTACCTCTCGATGCTGGCATGCCAAAGAAATGTCAACCACCTAACAAAAAAAAATCTATTCAAAGCACAATCAGGACCAATGTTCAATCTATAAGTGGAAGAAGTGGACATGTCTTATCATTCATATTGATTAATAAATCATATTGACCTGAATACCTTAAGATAGTATTTTGACAATTTTGTCCCCAGATACAGTGGTTTAACTACAGTACTGGGGTCTTTCTCTCCTTCCTCTACTCCATTTCTGGAGGTCTCAGTACACCTGTGTCTTTGTAGTCCATGTTAATGTAGTTCAAATGTTTTTGGGCATTTCACCTTTCCATACCACTGGCCGTGAAGATCCTGTACCTCTTGTACAAGCTAGAGCGAGCTGTTCCTGTACTAATAAGGGGTTTACTGAGGTGGAACTTTTCTGCTTCCGATGTTGGCAAGTGTCTGGTGAGGAGAAGTAACTGTCTTACTTTCAAGATGTTGGAGTATCCCCATGAGAATAATGAACAAAGGAAGAAGAGTGAGTGAGTGTTTTTGTTTGTGTGTGTTAAATGTAATGTTGAGTCAGCAAAAAGGTAACAGGAAGAGACTAAGGAATTCCGAGAGCCCAACAGGAGAAGCTCCTCAGGGAGATTAGTCTTTAGCGTGTGTGGGTACGTGTGTTTATGTCACAAAGTCGTTATTGATGGAACTCCAACTGGCTTGGCAGGTTTTCTCGTGTCTGGGGAATCTTAGCCCAAAGTTGTAGCTGGTGTGTGAGAATGTCACAGTAAGAAAGATTGAGTTTGTGTTTCTGTGCGCATGTGTGTGACACAAAGAGCAAATCGATTAGAGAATTTCATATATATGTGCAAGTGTAAGTTCAACGTTCAATGTGTGCAGTCACCAGGGCATGACTCCGTCCAAAACAAATGTGTGTCTGGTTGCACAAGTTGGCCGCATTAGGCGGTCTGGGCCAGTAGTTTTAAAACAGACTGATTCTGCTGACAGCAAGATAGACATGCAGACACACACAAGAATTAAAGTGCTTTTTAGGGAGTTTTAATAGCAGGTGGGGAGCTGTCAGGGATTTCAAACCTTTCGAGTGTCAGATAGGGAAAGTCTGTATGTGCATATAAAGACACAGACGTTCCTGGCCAGCCTACAGGAGAAAGACAGTGGAGAGGAGCCCTCCACCTGAAAATACCATGTACCTCACCTGAGGTTGTAAATGCTACCTGGCAATGATCTCTTTTGGAAACACACATATTATGAAATCAGTTAGTTTGCTAGAATTAATTAATTAATTCTAGAATTAATTAATTTATTTATTTTAGGGGATAAAATGGCCATAAAGTAGGGTAAATACAAAGACAAAAGTGACACAAAACATAATAGGCGCCTGCAAATACCTCACAGCCCAATTAGCACAGGGCAGTGGACCTTTCATTTGTGTCACGGTTCGTGATGTGTTTTGTCCTGTCTCTCCATTTCCTGTTTAATTTTGTAGTCTGTGTGCTTGTGTTCGTGTGTTCTTTTGCCTTCCTGTCTTTGTCTGGTTCCCTCCTTAGTTGATTGCATTCACCTGTGTCTCGTCACCCACCTGTGTTTGATCCCCTCGTTTGCCTTCCTTATATATACACCGGTTCCTTCCCTTTTTCTCTTGTCAGTTCATTGTGGATGTGTGTGTTTGGTTTTGTGTGTTATCCTTGTGTCCATGTTCCTGTTTGTAAATCTGTTTTAAATAAGTCGTTAATCTGCACCAAATCACCAGTCCTGTCTGTGTTTAGGTCCTGTTCCCTGCTGTGCACCATGTTTCATGACAATTTGTGATTAACATTTGTGTCTGGTTTCCTTCAAGACGTGAACCGTGAACTGTGTCTGCAGCATGAAAAAGCTAATCCGAAGTCATTAAAGCTGCCAAGAATTGTCAGTGATCAGCTGTCGGTTTCCAATTGGTTCCATACTTATTAATTGTCTAAAATGACATCTCGCCTCATGACCTATGATGTCATCATTTGAGATATTGACTATTCTTTTGCAGTTTAGCTTCATACTTGTCTGATGATTATACCTACCAAATTTGAAATTAATCTGATAAACCCTCTAAAAGGAGTTTGCTAGGGGGCGCTAAGGATTGAATGATGTACCCAACCCCCAATCATTAATTTTAGTATTACTGTATGCAATTGAACCAGTGAGCCAATTAGCTTGCCTATCTGATGTTAAAAAATTCTAGATGATCATCTTCTTTTTTTTCCCTAAACACTAATAAAACTAAGTTATCTATTATTGGACTAAAACACTGAGCTTTATGGTGGTACGCTCATCAGAGCTCTACCGTTGAAACTCTTGTCCTTGTTTTGAGTCTCATAATCAGATCTACCTTTAAGACAAAACTGCATTATTTCCCTCCTCCCTTCCTTCTCTCTGTCCTACCTCACACATTCACCAAAAACCTCAAACTTGTTGAGAACACTGCTGCTATAATCATAAGCAGAACCAAGAGATTTGAATACATCACATTGACCCAGATCTCTCTCCACTTGTCAGCCATAGAAAGATAAATGTGACCTGACAGAAAAAAAGGTTCACAAAGCCATACTGTACACACAGATTTCACTGAGGATTTCCACAAGAAAATGTTACAATCTTATTCGTCAAATCTTTTATTCATGTTCTTAAGCTTTTTTTGTTATCATTGAGCCCTATAAGAATGTCATATTATACATGTCATATGTTCTCTGAGTGACATTTTCCGTAAGACACTAATCCAATAAGAGCTTGGAAAAATGATTTAGTTGAGAAAAGAAGCATGGCTGTCAAACTCAGTGAGATACACTAATGGAAACAGATAGCATTTGGTTTGGCAAACAGGAGGTGAAACGCATTTAGGAATAGAAGCACAAACAAAGAAATATAAATGACTGTCTTGGAGAAATGATCTGGGTCAGAGGTTGCTTCGAAAGAAAGTGTTTACTGCCAATGTAGTACATGTCGACATGTATGGTGTGTGTGTGTCTTACCCACGGTGAGCTGACCGGTCAGTTGTCCCTGATCATTCCTAGCATTGACAGTCACATTTCTGTCTGACTGGAGGATCAATGGACTGTCCTAAAGAGAGAGGAAGAAGGAGGAAGTTGATTAAGACAACAGTAAATTGTATATTTCTCTCTGTCTCACAAAGAAATCCATGTATACTGACATACCTTCAGTTTCCATATTCACACGTCTTCCCTGTAGCGCCAGCCCTGACCCCTTTGGGCACCAGTCAATACTGCATTAACCTGTATAACCAATACTGCCTTAGCCTGTATCAACCTTTCACAACAGTTCACACTTGACTCCCTCTCTTCTGCCAGTCTGACACACTCTGCATTTCATTTGCATAATCTATTCAAAACAGCATCCTGTCGGTGAGTGTGTTTGCGAGTCAGACAATTGTGTGTATGTGTGCAAAAAGGCAATTATTCTCCACCTAAATGAGCTAAAATGCAACTGTGACCCTGACCTCTGCTTTCCTCTTTAGAGTCTGATTGAGCCGCACGTTATCCACATTAGTTTACATTCAGTGGATGTGTGTTGCAATGAATGCAAACCCCATGTCTGCCATATTTATTAAGTTCCAAATTCAAGTGAACATCTCTCTCTCTCTCTCTGTCTCCCTCTCCCTCTCCCTCCCTCCGTCCCCCACCATGCCCCCTCCTCTTACTACTGTGTACATCAGTCTGCAAAATTATCCTGCTCACATTCTTAAGCAACTTTTCCTTCCATTCTCCTTCAACCTTTTATTATATCGTTGCACTTACATAATTTCGCTTTTATTCTCTTTCTCTCCACTTCTCCCCCTCTTTCGCTTTTAAATTGCTTATTTGTTTTGGCGGCGTGAAATGAATAGCTCACAGGTGACCCAATTTCTCTGTTGATTTCCCCAAATTAATATCTTGCTGCATTCCGGTCTGAATTCCAAATGAGAATTGTGTTAAAATTGGAAAGTCGTTGATCCGTTGAAATGGAAAAATCCTCTTTTTTTCCCCCCCAACTTCCTTCCTTTTCACTCTCAATCTCCCTCTCTCATCCCCCTCTCTCTGTTTTGGTATTTGTTATGGATGGATATTCACTGTTTTGTGGTCTGCTTACAGAAGTGGAGACCAAATTTCTAATATGTCACACCTGTCTCTGCTCTATTTTGGAGCGTCCAGAGACTCCGGGGCTGGGCTGATCACAAACACGAACCACTGTACAAGCGTGAGGGACAAATACAAGTTATGGACCCAGAGAAAACACACAAAAATGTGGGTAACACATACTCATACACATAAACATCCAAATGAGTGCTCAGGTGTGGGTTCATACACACCCCAGATTCTGTGCACGTACACACACCGCCCACTCATACCGAGTCAGGTAAGAAATTTGCCAAACAACAAATGAGTGCTCCACATGGTTTATTGTCCATTGCCTCTCTCATCTGTTTCCAAAAGCATGTGTGCTGGATTAATTATTTTCAACGGGGCGTGTGATAGGCTTCACTATATTATCTTTCCACTCTGTTTAAAGCGATGGGCGCTTTGTAAAGCATGACAGATGTAATGTGCTTTGAATCATTCCAGCTCAATGGGCAGTGTGCATGAACAGGCCTGATCCCATTCACTTGGTGCAGGACTCATGTCATTTAGAAGTGCGACCATAGATGACAATTTATATTTGATTAAGCACTCATATGCAAATGCATGGAAATAAGGGGTGTAAATAACTGCTGCATATTTAGATACAGCTGATTGAAGCCAAACAATCTGAATGGTGGCGCTTATGGGAAACATAGGATCAGGTAACAATAATGGCAAGTCCTTCTTGATGAGAAAACTGGCAATTCCACCTAGAGGCAATCAGCAATAATCATAGTTCACATCATCAAATGCAAAATCAAAAGCTCCGTATGTCTTCACACACAAATCCACTGAAGGATTGACAGTGCCTGTGTTTATTTATGCTCATGTTGGCACGCAATACCCTGATGGAATCTATACAGACATTGAACATACTGTTGGTAACGTGGTGGTAAAATCCATAATTCTCAAGTGGGCAGTCCTTACTATAATGATGGGAAACAAAGCAACGTCTTTTACGACGCACACTCTGAATCAATCAACAGACACTCTGCACAAACATGCTGGGTGTCATTAGTTCAGGACTTGTTCACACATAAGAATGAGCCATAGTCACTAGCTTAATATAATAAAAAAAAAAACATGTACATATAATATAGAAATATATATTTGTGAAAACTTGTAAAACTTGTAAAGAGCTACTGCTTATAAATACAGATTAGGTATTTTAAAGTAAAGCCATTGCATTAAAAACAACACAGAAATAGATTTATTGATAACATTGAATATACATTGTTTAGTTTGACAAACACACATTTATCCCTCTAAAACTTGCCTTGCTTTTTGCCTCTTAGTTCAGTTTGTGTGTGTTTATTTCGCTATAAATGCTACACAAACAACATTACTAGGACATTGAAATAAAACTGACCACATGTTGAGAATCTAGTCAGCTAGTTTCTTGCGACATTAAAGGGTTTGTATCTCCATGAAAGTCCTTTTTGAAAGCTCTGATCTTCAGTGAGGTTTGCATTATGTTTGATGGTTTGAGGTTTTGTCATTTCAATGTTAGTTTGATGTTGGCCATGCTTTTGGACTTGGACTGAAAAGATTTTTGCACTGCAGAATGGGAACCATTTCATTTCTTAGATATTAATCCATTGTGTGATGCACAAAAAAATCATCTTTAATATGGTTTGATGGTAAAAATCCAATCTGTGTTTGAATCCTAGTACACTCTGGGAAGTGTGTGTGTGTGTGTGTGTGTGTGTGGGTACGTTTCTTGCCATTTGCCTTAAAATTGCCACATACTACTGATACATGACAATATGGCCAGGTGCAGACTACAGCTGTCCTGCATGGCAATGGTGAGAACACATACACATACAATCTCATACTGACTGCCAACAAATCATGCTGTGGCCAACTGACAGCAGCTTCGCAATTATTACAGGTCCCCCCTCATAAGTCTCAACACTAGCCAACACCACCAACACACACAATAATTATACACGAGTGCACTGATTAAACAATACAAAATTTAAAGAGCCCTACAGCATTTCCACATAAAACAAATCACACGTTTTCTGTCAGCTGTGAATATAATGTTATATGCATCATATTAATATAATGCAAGTCTACAGACTATAAATATCCTCAGGCAGCCACAGGGAGACAAGCATGTAGAGTCACATAATTAAAACAAGACCATTTTGAAATGTACAGAAAACAATGGAATAACAATGAACAACAGTACTATATTAAAAACTGTCAAGATATATGATACAAATGGATTAAACTAAATTAGAAGACCAAATTGTCTGTAGCAGTAGTACGATTTAAGGCAGGAGTATGCAAAAAAAAATAACTACTGTAGTTTGTATGACATTTGAAGTGTTTACAGCTGTTCCGAAAAGCCACACTCACAGATGGGTGGTGAAAAGCTGGCAGTCATAGAAAGAGGGGGAAACAATGAAACTTTTAAATATTGGGATAACATTATAGAGCGCAAACTTTCGCACAATCTTTCTTGGAAGCTTTTCATGACATTGCACTCGGTTATACACAAAAGAAAAAAAGTGTAAACAATGAAAAAGCAGAGCTTGGAAGAGAAGCTCAAACCCTGTCTCTGTTCTCACCTCTGCACAAGGTGGCCAATCACCATACAGAGAAATTTACCTGAAGAATCAAATCCTATGCATATGTAAAATGTGCACGGTAACAGCAGCGGTACAGGTAGCACCTATGAATAATCATTAAAACATGTCAAAATATGGTCGGGTGAGCCCATGTAGCATTTCCTCACATATACCATACATCATTTGTGATGTCTACTTTATGCTTGGTTCCCTTCTGTGTTTATCTCCCTCCCCTGCTCTCTGCATTGTCCCTCTGGCTTTTGTGTTTAGTGTCTCACTCATAAATCTCCCCTCATTGTGTGAAATGTGCACAGAGGCACAAATAAATACACTAAAGGCACACACATCATGCTCTCTCTTGTGAGCTGACACAACATACACCACAGCGCCATTAATTCAGTTAATAGTTTAATTTTGCTTTGATTATAAATACAGGCACAGGGCTTGCCAGCCTGAGGTAGCCAGTGTAATTAGTCAGGTAATAATAAGCTGTGGACTGGTGGCTCATCATCACAGCCTCCAGCCACCAGTACAGATGGGTCCTAATAACAGTTTTCAGCTCCTATGTTGCACTGGATGTCTTGTCAGCCTGAACTGAACTCAATGTTCATAAGTGATGTGATTGGTTATTTGTGTTTAGTCATCGCTCTGATAACAGCTTTCAGCTCTCCTGTCTGTCTGACTAGCTGTCTAACTTAATTTAGTATCCATCTCAACAGGGATGTACTCAAGCCTCATACAATATACATTTGGTTGATTCATCCTTGCAATAACAGCTTTTAGCTCTCCTGGCTATGTCTATGGGATTGCCTGTCTATGGCACTGACTGTCTATCTCTTAATCGATAAAAAAGGCAATGGACATGCGCTTAACAAGACATACTTTTGGCTATCAATCTTATAAAAAGCTTTCAGCTATCCTGTCTCTGGTCTGTCATTCACATCCTGTCTCTCTTACTGTCCAAAAAGCCACCATCTCTTAAGCCAGTCTACGTATCTATTAACTATTCAGTTTGACTGGTGGTTAGGGTCCTATTTTTCCAAGTCAAACTTAACTCAGCAGTTCAGAAATCAAATATGTCAGCATATGGTTTGGTTGGGTGTGGCTGACAAACTGTATGTTTTTTAAATAATGAAATAAACACATTTTGTCAAACCTCTCAGGCACCTGAACACACCCACTAAAATATCTCTAAAACAGTTTCAACCTGCAATAACAGATTTCTTTTTTGGCCACTTCTTTCAAAGTCTTGTGGATATGGCGACCTTTTTAGCAAACAGTTGCTTATTTACTTACGGAGCAGCATTATCACTCATTTGAAGTGTAGTGCCTGGTGTAGCCGAAAACGATATTATGAGAGGGAATCAAAACAGTAAAGATGCGTAACGGAAAGGTAAACAATGCGCTGAAAATGTTTAGTACCGGTATCTAAGAAAGTAACCCCATCTGGCCTCAATTACTTGAGACTGGTTGCCCTGACATCACATGTCATGAAGGTACTAGAGAGACTGGTTCTGACCCACCTTGGACCACAGGTGAAGCCTGCTCTAGACCCTCTTCGGTTTGCTTACCAGCCTCAAGTGGGTGTGGATGATGCTTTCATCTACCTGCTGCAGCAAGCTCACTCTAACCTGGATGGTAGTGGTGTCACTGCGAGGATCATGTTTTTTTCTTTCTTTCTTTAATACCATCCATCCACTTCTCTTCTCTACTGAGTGAGAAGCTGCTCAGGATGGATGTCAGCACATCTACGGTCTCCTGGATCGCTGTATATCAGACTGTCAGACAGGCACCTGTCTGTGCGGCTGGGGAGCTGCCTGTCTGATGTGGTGGTTAGTAACACAGGAGGTCCACAGGCCACTGTCCTGTCTCCATTCCTGTTTACTCTGTACACCTTCCACTTTCAGAATAAATGAGTCATGACACATGCAGATATTCTCTAACAACTCTGCGGTGGTGTGGTGTATTAGAGATGGGTAGGAGTCTGAGTACAGGGAACTGGTGGATATCTTTGTGGAGTGGTGCAGCAGGAACCAGGTGCAAACTGTTCTCCACCATGGACAATTTATCTCACCCACTCCATGACACACTAAAAAGACAGCGGAGCTCTTTTTCCAACAGACTCATTCAGCTCCGCTCTACCGTTCATCATAACTCTATACAACAACTCACCTTTGTGTGACAGGTGAACAGACCTTGGACATCATCTATACATAGTTTATTTCATATTGTATATTTTAATTACTGCCATTTTTGCACACCTGTTCTTTTTTCTTTTACTGTTATTTCCTCTTATTATTCTTATTATATTCAGACTTTTCTGCAGATCTGCACTTGTGTTTTAATGTATAACAAAACAATTTCCCTCACAGGATCAATAAAGTACATCTATTTATAAAGCTGAGTATTACTGCAAATGCTTATCTGTAGATTCACATTGTTTTATCATTGGTATTTGATACATTATTAAATGTATACTGAATGTTCATTCGTCTGTATTTCTGTATTAACCTGTGAAGAGTTCTACAGTTATAGATAATTAGCTGTTGCTAGGAACAGGGAATAACAGCAAGACAGAGAGGATAGAGTGACAGTGATAAGAAATACAAAATTGTGAAAGAGTGGTGAGAGTTAAGAAAGGGAAAGTTGTTTAAATGTATCTGTAAAGACATGTACATAGTATATAGTCAAAGCTAAAACAGAAAACCAATCAAACAGTGTGTGATAAAGTGCCTGTGGTGTCCCTCCATTCCTCTTTCAACTTTAATTCCACTAATTAGCAAGGACTATTAAATAAGTGATGTGTTTATTGGTGTGCGGTGCTAATTTGTTGTTTTCAGTCCCCACGGCCATGTAACAACAGAAAATAAAGCAGGGTTGCTCACAAGCTTGCTCTCTGGTTATTTGGATTTAATATGTTTAAGGGCCTTCATGTGCATTCAGGGCCCTTATCATCAGTTTAACATGTCATAGGTGTCCTGTACAAGCCTTGTGTCAAACAGTTTTGAGATCAATATTATCCATTTAAATCTCAAAGTGACAGCTGATATAAGCCTGGGCCAGTCAACACGTGTCTGTGCGTCTGCACGTGTGTGCAATTGCATCGTGCAAAATTTGAACATTGAAGATCGGGACCCTCTGTAAATTACTGCAATTATTTTGGACTTCTATGTCAGAAACATTAAACAATCATGGTACTGCTTGACTGAATTGCTGAATATCAAGTCTATTCATGGTTTCTTATAAATCGCTAAAAATTGAGTTGTATCGAGCTGGCATGTTAAATTATGCAGTTAATATAATTTGAAAAGCAGCTTTACAGCAAAAATGCAATCAAATTATCTAATATTGCTGTTTCCAAAGTGTCACAGTGAGTTTAAAACCTTATCTAAAATTGAATGAACTACTAACTATCATTAACTGCTGCTGGAAACCGTGGTTACATCCCTATAACTGGTTAGCAAGGGGGGTGGGGAGTTTTCTCTGTCTAGCATGTAACTATTCAGCGGTTCTGGTGCAGGACTTTTTGGTTTCTTCTGGGAATGAATGACTATATAAACAAACTAGTCTCAATTTCACCTTGAATCACACAGCTGGGTTGCGATGTGTAACCAATCAAGATCTTAGGCAAGAGTAGATTTTCTGAACCGTTAAGGTGAATGTATAATTAACTACATCACGGCTGCATTAGAGTCAAGAATATTAAGGTCAGGAAGTTTGTTACTTTGGGTGGAGTTGTCTCATGACTCTGCTGATGTCTGATGACAGATAAAAGTGAAAGGAAACATGTCTGATGTGAAAACAGAAACATGGGGTATTATCTGCAGTAAAACCGAGATGTCACATATTGTTGCACTGATCTACTGCATACATATATATCCACCTGCTGCTTGTTTCATTCACATGTTTTAAAAACTACGTTGACAACTAGCTATCAGAAGCTCAGATAATTGGTGTATTTTCCTCTAGGCTGTTAGGTATTGTCTTTCCAAAACTCAAAACACAGGTGTGATAAGCCTGGCTTCAGGCATATCCAGATTAAACTAAAATATTGGTCACATTCATTTTCTTGTGACATTGTTGCACAGACGCAGATGTCAGTCATACACAGAAGTTTCAGTTGAAAATTAATCTAAACACTAATGTCCACCACCAACAGTGCTCCACATTTAAATAAATGAGACGCAACAAAGAAAATGCGTCTGGTGCCTTTAAAAAAACGCTTCGATTATTTTTACATTTCCATATACAGCATAGTAAGCTTCTATTTCACCACAACAAGCACAGGTGTGTGCTATTTGCAAGTCTCCAGACACCTACCTAAAACAATTTAAACAATTTATCCAGCTCTCCTGCTAGATGAAAAATGATTTGCTGTCTTTCACAAGTTTCAGGCGATTGCTGGATGAGTTATCATAACCTTCCACTGTAGCATTGTAAAATACTGCAAAACCTGCTACCTTAAATGTTTTCTTTTGCAGTAGTCCAACAGCATTCCAAACGAAAGGAAACAATATCCCGATTCTTCAGCAAAACCACTTGTACCACACAACCAGGGGTTGTTCAGGGTTAGGATTTTTTGTTCAGGGTTAGGATTTTTCAGGTATTGATAGTATAAAATGTTGCTTTTGTTCCTATTCCTGAAAAGAGTACCGAGTGGAGATGTTAGGTATGGTTCTGAGGCCTGTTCAACAAACCCAGGATCTCTTTTCGTTACCTGGCTTCACTGTGCCTAACAACTTCGATCACGCTAATTGGAGAAACAATGTTGGTTATCAACTCAATAAGTAAACCCAGGCTTTCCCAATCAAGCCCGAAGTGCGTTCACATAAAAGGGGCGGTGTTTGCGGCATATGACCATTCACAAACATGACTGTACTGACTGAGTGTACGGGCAGCAGAGCAGCAAACTTTTTTTTACCAACCAGAAGCAATATATTAGAACTATAATATTAGAAAAATACAAAGAAGTTAAACACATCATCCAGGCTAAAAGCAACACCGGTGCAGCTGCTGAATGAATGAAAGACAGGTGGCGAGAATACTGCAGACTGTGTAAATGCGCAAATTAATATCACTGCTCTGTCAGTAGTATTCCATTAAATGAACGTGTCTCACGGCGTACAATACACATTTTGCCTGATTCTTTACGCTGCAACCACAGCGGTGTCAAACGGACTTGGAATAAAATAAAACACAAAAATAAAAACATAATTTAGCGGCACAAGGATTAAGTGCTTCAGTCAGTCTCTGTTGTAGGATGATATCGGGATACAAAAGCACAAAGAAACGGCTTTCACATATCTTGCAAGAAGCTGACACAGACAAGTCAGTCCTTCCGATGAGAAACTATCTCTCAAAACAGCCCCTCTCACAATCTGCACACCGAGCTCCACTTCTTTTCTATTGGCAAAGTCATTTTCTAAGAGAACTGATTGGTCAGTAGGCGGGGCTTTTATACGTGTTGATCCCTAATCTTGAACATAACCTGCTCCCGAGCAGGGTTGCTGTGCAGCATAAGTTACTATGGTGATTTACCCCGGTAAAAAGTATTTTGGACTAAATATATCCTTTATTAGTTTTTTTTTTTTTTTTTGATCAAGTGCTCTTTCTTATGCCTCATATCCACTTCAGGAATCCTGTTTTACCTCAGACAAGCTCTCCACCCACGTTCTCCAGTCTTCACTGCCACAGTCACACTTTTCTCATCTTCAAGCTCCACTCACTCGGCTCCTGGCTCTGCTCCCACTACATCTCCGTCTGTTTTCCTTGAACTGTTATTAAACCCGCTAACCTGATATCTCCTGTCTCTGAGTTTTGTGTTTGGGCCCAGTACCAGTATAACACACAAATCAAAGGGTTTTCTAGCAGCACTTTTTGGGGTTACAGGCTCCACTGTGGCACTAAGGTTCATTGCTTTTTCTGCCAGACAGATACCCAAAGAATGGATTGTTCTTTACCAGAGGAGAGAAAAGGTGGAAACAGATACAGAAAGATAAAAAGGTGAAGAGGGAGAGGAGGGCTTAGGGTAAAAAGAGGCTGAGGAAGGGGGATGATGTAGGAAAAGGGGCACAGAAGGGGAGAGAGTTGGAGGGAGGGAACGAGAAGTAGAGGTAAGAAGGGACCTCCCGGCTTCCGCTTGCAGAGCGATAAATCTTGAAACAAGGAGAGAGGGGAAAAAGGAGGGAGAGCGAGATAGAGATGGAAGGCAGAGGAGGGGAAACCGCTGAGCATTTGTTTTGGAGATAGACACCTCAAATAGATATATAAACAGAGCTGCTATGTCAGCCCTCTACTTTCTGCTTCTCCACGATAATGTATGGTGCTTAAGGGACCAGTCAACAAAGTCACCCAGCTCAAGGAAAAATGGCAGCTAGAAAGAAATACTAGAGGAGATTGAAGTGAGAGGAACCACTTTTGTGATTTGTGCACCACAAATCGGAGGTCGTATGTCCGTTATTACTGTAAGGTGTAATTCAGGCTGTCCTGGAACACATTTTTTTTATATATACAGAACATATGCATACTTTCCTATGTGCATCAGCTACTTTTGCTAAATCTGTGATTTGTGCATAGCTGCCTTACACAGGGGGTGGCTGCTCTCACCAAATTATTTAATTTGCCTTTTTCTCCCCAATATCTGAACATTCTGAATAAATATAAATGTTAGTATACTAATAAGACTAAGAATCTTTAAAAACATCTAATCTGTGGTGAAAGGAGCATTTTGCTGTAAAAATGCTCAGAGTTTCTATGCATTTCATATTGCAGAGATTTGCAAAAACTATCCTGCAAGTGAGGTTTTACAAACGATACCTTCCAACCTGAGGGCTTAGAGATAAAATACATCTGAAGGATTTTTACATAACATTTCGGATTAGAGCTCTGGAATACATTTTCATATAATGGTCTTAAGCACACAATCGAAGGATACTGGTTGTTCTGTTGTGACATTACTCAAATATTTTTGTGAGAGTTTCTGCCGAGGCTGAACAAAACCTGTCTGGACATGGTAAGATATGAACTAGTATGGGGGGGGGGGGGAGAGGGAGAGACAACTTTGTT
>JAVQJD010062688.1:0-19867 GCA_036023655.1 Nannoperca australis | reverse complement strand
CTCAGGACCTCAGACTGGGCCGAAGGTTCACCTTCCAACAAGACAATGACCCTGAGCACACAGCTAAAATAACAAAGGAGTGGCTTCGGAACAACTCTGTGACCATTCTTGACTGGCCCAGCCAGAGCCCTGACCTAAACCCGATTGAGCATCTCTGGAGAGACCTGAAAATGACGTCCACAAACGTTCACCATCCAACCTGACGGAACTGGAGAGGATCTGCCAGGAAGAATGGCAGAGGATCCCCAAATCCAGGTGTGGAAAACTTGTTGCATCATTCCCAAGAAGACTCAGGGCTGTACGAGCTCAAAAGGGTGCTTCTACTCAATACTGAGCAAAGGGTCTGAATACTTATGACCATGTGATATTTCAGTTTTTCTTTTTTCATAAATTTGCAAACATTTCTACATTTCTGTTTTTTTCTGTGAAGATGGGGTGCTGAGTGTACATAAATGAGAAATAAAATGAACTTTTTTGATTTTAGCAAATGGCTGCAATAAAACAAAGAGTGAAAAATTTAAAGGGGTCTGAATACTTTCCATACTCACTGTATGTTGTTGAAGTAGGTCCCCATGTGACCAAATCCAAATTTTTTATTCTAAAGTTTACATTTTTTATTTTGCATTTCTGACAAAAATCATACGGTGCTTAGGTGGAGCTTGGCCCTTGCTCAGTGTAGCTCAAGCACCACTAGTGTCCCCTCCCTGCCACAACCGCAATAAAACCATATGAAATACTACTAGGTTATATCACCTAAAACCATACCAAACCACAGTGAAATTTACTTTGATTAGCTTGTCACTTAAAGGATGTCAGTTGTTGTGGAATACTGTACATCTCTTTTCAAGTGCAGGATACCAGATCGTGTAAAAGAAAACCGTACTTAATGTGAATGAGAGTAATCTTATTCTGGACTGTGAATACTCAGCGATAAGTGTGCATGACTCATCTGTGCTGTTTTTGCTCTTTTATTGTTCAGCCTGTTCTGCTCATTTTAACTTGGATGCCAGTATTTCTGGAGGGCACAGGATGTTTGGTGACTGTCTATTTTGTGTTATCATATTGTGAATAACGGTGCAGTTTTATTGGAGGCTTGTGACACCAGTGCACCATCTGCTTGACGTAGTACATGTTTAATGTATGGCATGGATATATAAAGATCCCAGTGGGCATGGGAGAAGGTGAATCACTGTTTAAGGAATGAGGTGAAACGAATCAGACCAATGTGAAGGAGAAACTGTGAGAAATGGGTGGGAAATGATAACACAATAATGATGAAAGCGGTAGGCTTTCATTTCATTTTGAGCTCCCATGTCAGAATGAATTTAGAAAATGACATTAGGGGGCAACTTGAATATGAACAATTTGTTTGTGCTCAGACTGTGTTAGCTGTGTGTGTGTGTGTGTGTGTGTGTGTGTTCTCGCTGATGAATGTGTAATGCAGATTCCGCTGTCGTACCTACAGCATAGAGGAGAGTTTGTCCCTCTCATATGAACACATATCTTATGTAATCCAAGTGGCACACTATGCAATCATCACTTTTAATTAATAATCAGAAGGTAAAAGCCAATATTCAGGGATACTTGTTGTATTGCATTGTGTGTTGGGAGGAATGCATAATGCCAATCTATTCTGCCATCATCTTGTATGTCTAGTCATATGATCTGTGGTCTCAAAGATCTGAATATTGTCAGAATGGTTAAAGCTTATAAAATTTGCCACCCTTTCCTGCATAAAAAAATCCAAATCAGAAACAACGTTTTGCACCCAGGTCTAATAAAACCAAAACTCGTGTCCAGTGTCTTGCATTTTAGTTAATGCCTGAGTAAATTTGTTTTTTTTTAAGTTGGCTTCTCAGGTCTTACTATCTGGCTCAATGCTAACAATCTCCATTGACTGTAATCTCAGCAAAACATTTATATTCCTTAGAATTACCTTGAATAAACAACCAATAACAAAGTATGTCACCATTTGATTTATGGGGCTATTTGGGAGGGGCACAACAGCCAGTACTAATTATGTTGGATGAAAGGTAGTTTATATTTGTTTCATATACCTCCAAATAAGGTCTCTTGAAAGTTTTAATGTTCTCTTCGGTTTGAATTACTGGGCTCTCTCAGGACCAACCTCTGCAACTAATACTGAATATGTGTAAATACAATAGGCTTAGGACTTGATCAAAACATTATTTGAGCACCATAAGGCCTTCAACATACATGAGGCATCTGTGACTGAGAGCTCATGGCTTGCCCACATGATTCAACCCACCCACAGTTAGTTTGCATAGTGCATAGTAACTAATATTTATGCATAAGATTACAATAGCATAGCAGTATTGCTGCTTAGCTCTACCCAGTAGGCTACCATGTGTTTTGTTTTCTCTCTCTCATCCTCTTTGACTCACAGTTGAAAGAGCAGTGTTGGAAAAATATGGTGTATAGTATATAATATGTAATCAGGTCAGGCAACACATCCTGCCCATGGACATGGAGGCTTGAAACAAGGTTCTGTGGTTAAAAGTGAAAACTAGCTGTACCCAGTTACTATTTCACATCCCACTCATGCATATTTTTCTAACTTCAGTTTCTATTACCAACATTAAAGAGGGAAATGTTAAAACAAAGAGATTATGGATACTACTGCAACCATAGAATGATCATGAGTAATAAATGATTTGTAAAAAACAAAAAAACAACAACAATAAAAAATTTGATGTTTGATAAGGTTGTGTTTTACCTCTCTGTCTCTGAAGGAGAAGGGGAAGGAAGTTGTGTGTTTTTGCTGAAAAGCTGTCAAGCAGCCATAACTCTAAATGGGATTCAACCTCTTTCCTGTAACTGTCACTATGGCAGCTGAGCCAGGAATGACCTCACTTAGACATGGCTATTGATATTTGTTTAAGCTAACAATGCTGCTGTCATCTAATTCATATGCTGCTTCTAACTGAATAATCAGTTCAGCTCAAGAATGTGATTAGATGGCCTGGGATCTGGCAGAAATGTGATGTTTATGTCCAAAGAATAGGATGGGCAATAAACAAATGTAAATATTAGAGTGTCTCAGGCAGAAACAAAACAAGCTACATTAACAATCCCCAAATATTCCCAATAACTTCTCTTTGGGGTCCTAAAAACAATTTTATCAAATTTTTTTAATTTAATACATGTTGTCAAGCATAATAAGCCGCTTAAGCATATATTTTATTGACTCATGCTTTTTAGCTATGAAGAGAGAACACTGCTTCTCAAATGTACACATTAAGGATTATGGAGGATTATTATTATTTTGTGTTGAATAAGTTAATGAAGTAATGAGGTAAAAAGAACAACAAAACAAAACAACGCAGACAATAAATAACAATTCAGAGCTTTTTGCTTGAGAGAAAGCGAGGAGTTAAGCTAATATTGTTGAAGCCCTTCATCCAGCTGGCTCTTATGAATGAATGTATGAAGGTTATCCTTTGACCTCACCACCCACAGAAGGAGGAACAGAGAGAAATGCTCAGAAATACAGAACAATGGGATGGCAATGCAAATAGAGCAGATTCATCTGAATCTGCTATAGGTGAGAATTATATGTAAATTGTAGCTTTCTTGTTTACCCAAATCACCGTTGTTGGCTTTGACACAAGGAAATTTCCACCCTGTAAGGAATTTATAGTAATGGCTCTAATTATAACCCATATGGAATATAGTTATGGTCACCTATGCATAGGAAGTAATGAGAGGAAATTTAAAGACACTCTCATGCCAGCTGCAACTAAAGTATGTAGAGTATGAATACATTAAACACAGCAAGTTAACCAGCACGTCTCCAGATGTTTCATATTGTAAGACATATGTTTGGCCTCTATGGAGGATTAAAACTGCCATAATTTAAAATAAATAAAGAAATGAAGAAATGACAAAAGACAAAGACATATAAAAAGAAAATGCAAAATTAAAATTAAAATACATAAATACATTTATAAATTATTTAGGAAAGAAGGATTTATATGCAAAGGGAAAATAATACAGAAATATCAATTGATGTCACATGTTATCAATTTATTAATGCCTACATTTATTTTTAATATTATTTTGGTGCATTTAATGGCATAATAATTAATTTATGTAGTAATTTATTAATTTCTTCATTTATCTTTAATTATGACTGTTTCAATCCTCCACAGCCTTCAAGTGAATTGGGATGTTGTTTACATTACATTTATTTTCCCTTTTCCCCCTGAGAAGAATATGTTTCAGTGTCACTTTACTGAGTAAGTTCATAGGAAGCAATGCTAGCAAACTTTCTGTGGGCTTTATGGACATTCAGATTCCAAATTATTTCGGTTGACATAAAGATGAACAGATTATTACCAATTTTCATGTTTGGGTGAACAATTTTTAATGAGAAACATTTTTGAGCTTCACCTGTAAAGTGAGAGAGAATATTGTCCAGTAAAAACTAGACTCACCAAAGATCCCTTAATGACTGCACCCTGCCAGAACCACCAGACCGTAAAAGTTGAGTTCTGGGTAATGCATTAGTGAAATTTTGAAAGGTTAGAGCAGTCAAACTGTCCATTGATTTATGAAGTAATATTTGACGATAAACTCTTTGAGTTTTCTTCAGTTTTAATGATGCCATGCTCTTGGATTAACTGTGACATAATAGCTTCCTGGTTATTTATAATGCACTGAAAAATAAGTACCGTATGCATACTAAATATATACTTATCTTTTTTTTCTGAAAAAAACCCTTTTTGATGTCTTTTTTTCATTTTGTACTGTATTGTCTTTTACCTTGAACTAGAATTGAACCTTGGAGTTTTACACCTGAACTTCTCAAAGTCCAGACCAAGGTCCCCATTAGGACCGAACTGTAAATCAATCGGGATTCAGCCCATACCTTGTGTTATGAATACAGTACATTATGAAGTGCAACGTTTTCTATTCTGAAATACATACATACAATACTGATCAATAAATTGTTAGTGACATTGAACAATGTAGCTGGAGATCATTCACAGCAATCCAGATGGTTTTAATGTGGCTTATTTCGACATTGTTGACATCATAGTCATGACAATGTTAAGTGCAGGAAAGAGTGCTGTGGTGTTGTTGATGCAGAGTTCACGCGGTAGCATTACACCAGAGAATTTGCTATCAGCTATGAATGAGACACATTCCGTACCTGCGATGCCTACATTTTTACATTTTCTCTCGTATTCAATTTCTACAACTAGTGTAAATGTAGCTGTAAGAATATGTCTGAGTCAGAAATAAGTATGAACTAACTGCTGTGTCTGCTGCGTTTTTAGTTTTTTTTCTGGCCGAATCTAAAGAGAGTTGACATTACTTGCTACAACAAGTAGCATACCTGTAAACAGAGTGTGTGTGTGTGTGTGTGTGTGTGGGTCGGGTAGGTGGTGAGGGGTCATTTGGGACCACTGACCTTGAATAAAAACCTTTGAGTAATACATTTGAGAACCCCTATTTTACACTATGGACGTGCGTGTGTATACATGGTGTATAAGATAGGGAGATGGCATAGAGGTTAGCAGAGGGATAGCAGCATATCTTCACCATCTATGCTCTGATGGCGTGTGAGGTTCATGAGAAGGGTAGGATGTGCAGAGTAACACATTTAAGTCCAAACATTAAAGGACATTGCAAAAAAGAGCAGGTGTATATACGGTGAGGGCAAAGAAATACAAACACTCAGCAGAAACACATCCGACTCTCCCCTTGTTAATTGAATCATCTCATACTGACAGGTCAAAATGAAAAACTAAACCGTGGTTGGAAAAGGGCACGTTTGAGCACCTCACTCTTTATTTTTTTGTCCCTGCATCAAAAACCCTCAAGGGTCATTTTCACTTTCATATCACTAGAGGAGATGATTCAAAGTGCGCGCAGGGCAACAGACGGAGGAACAGTGTGCCACCCAGCAGCCATTTGTAGCCAAACTAAATCCTCTCAGTCTAAATGATATATTGGGGGCTTGTTTTTCATGGTAATGCAACAAAAAATAAAAAGAATCATGGACATCACATGGGTATCAGTTATCTAAATTGAAACTTTGCAATGGTTTATAGCAACTGCTATAAATAAAACTTACAAACCCAGTTCCCAAGTTGAGAAGATACTATTAGTGATAAATGACAATGTGATAAATGAAGAGATATGGGTTACAAACCATCTGCTTAAAGGTAAAGGTTTTCTACTGATGTGATTTTAATTTTAGATAATGCTTGCTTTTGTCCCCCTCTATTATAATGATAAAACACTACACAGCATGTACTCACTTGAGTTATAAGGTTTGTAGGGTTAACTAAATAAATTATATAAAATCCACTCCATTCTCTGCCCTGCTCTATTTCTTGCTCTCACACATATTTCAGTATTGCAATATATTTCCACTGAATGGCTATTTGTACTTCAGTCATGCCATCGTTTGCTTGTCTCTCTGTCACATAGATATATGTTTTGCACAGTGAGACTGCAGGGACTGCTACTTCCTGTGGCAAACACAGAAACACAACACATCAAATTATTGCTGCTATTAGCTCATATCCTTATAGTATTGCAATGAAGAGAGACAAACACAGAGAGTGACGGGCTAAGGGGAACAAAGAAAAGTGTTACTTTGTGTGTGTGCATGCATGTGTGACACAGATTGCATGATACAGCCTTGCTTTCTCTCAGTTTACCACTACAGAGTCACTACTGCCAGCATGCCGGTGCGCCATGCCCCTACAGGCACCTTTGGGATCAGGTGGCATATTCATAACAAACGCCAACAACATGACCTTGTCCTGGAAGGGCTCACTCTAGCCTAGTGATGGGGGCAACAGGGGCCAATGGGGTGAGTGGGTGTGGAGGAAGAATGAGACACCAGATGGATATGTTAATGTACTTGGCATGGTGTAATCTACTGCTACCCTCTCTGTCTTGCTCTTTCTCTTTTCCAGTCTTTCTTTGCCAGTGAGTACACATGGCCGAAAATGTCATTCCTAAAGTGCCATTCTGAAATATATGAGTGGTCAGCTACTATCAGCTGCCAAAGAGCTGCAGCCACATGATCAGTTTTCTGGCACAGACTCACTTCATTTGTGTCCTCTTCAATTACAGTTGCCTGTGATTTGCACAAACAGTGATTTTTTGAAAGCCAACAAACTTAACACCTGATTCATTGGCTACATATACTGTATTTGTATAGTAGGTATGTCTGTTAGAGCTCCAGAATTAACACAGTTTGTTTCAATGAAGTGTGGGCATGATGCTGTTGTTTTCAAGTATGTAAGTGATTAAACAAAAGCATCTACAGATAACAATTCCTCCCAATGTGCACATTTTATAATTATAGGCATCAAATAAAATATATATTTTTTGAAAGGTGTTAAAATGGGTTTGTTAATGAATTTGTTGACTCACCATTATAAAATGTTTGCACACTGATGGGAATGTGTAACTATTATTTGTGTGCATGGCACAGGCAAATAATGAAAATAAGTGAGCAAAGAGTATCTCATTTGCATGTAATAAGCCATGCATTTATTGGATTGATGTAGCACACATGGTCAGTTGCTTGAGAGAGAGAGAGAGTACATGTGTGTACTTTAACAATTGATGTATACAATTTTTTAACGGTGTCCCGCAAAAGTAACTCCCACAACTATAAATTAAATAATACTGACTAAATGGCCAATGAGGCACACATTAATGCAGAATAAAGTATGACCCCCCTGCACACACACACACACACACACACACACACACTGTCTAGTATGGCAGTGTTTACCAATCACTCAAAGGCAAAGATAACCTAAAAAGTTATTCAAATTCAAATTCACAAAGGGAGTAAGCAGAAAACACAATTGTATCCGACCTCTCAAGGAGAGAAGCTGTTTTGTATTCAATCAGCTGTGGTTTTGGCCAACAGGAAATGTGTTTAGAGATTTCTCACGCTCCTCTCCCTTCTCCTCTCCTGCCCTGTGGACTATGGGCCATCATCATAATCTTTATTTATTGGCTTATAATAACATCATCTGAAATGTAATTTCAAAAATGCCATACTGATTTTAAGAGGTGAAACACTCCCACTGCCCTATCGTCTTTAATTTATTTTATGATTTACTTAATTGAAGTAATGTGTTTGACTGAAACTGAGCGCGAAAATACTGATACTGAGGTCATATATATGACTCTTTAGTAGATTTATGCTTCTGTGCCTGGCATATAGTTCAGTGTCAGTATCTCACCCAATGATAGCACCACAGTAACACCAGCTGGATGTCTACTACATTATCAAGCTTTGTTGTGCAGTAAAATGCAATCTGAAATGTGTAGGTGAAAACATAAGGAACCCATGCTGACCTATTACTGTTATTGCAGACTCTGTGTGGTATCTCTGTAGCTGCTGTGGCCACTGCTCTTTGTTAACGCAAAATGGAGAAAACAAGCAAGACGTGCTGAACAAATAATCACGGCACCAAACTGTCTGACAAATAATGTGTGAAAGCATTTCAGATTCAACAGCACAGAGGTAAAAATGTAGATAAAGGTGAGGCTGTTTGCTGCGTTTCGCACCTGCCTTACATTAAAATCACCAGTTGGTTTTATACTAAGGCAGTGAAGGAACCGTAAATGAACACATTGTCAATTCTAGATCATAGTTGAGGATAAGGCCACGTAGGCTTGCATTTAAATTACATTTGAATAGCAGCTAGCACCTATCAAGTGTTAGCTGTCATTCGTTTAAACTTGATTTTTTGACAGCCCTAGTGCATTAAGGTTATTCATGGAGATAAAGTCAGTCAGGTTGTCAGTTGGCGAAGCTTTGGAGTTTCAGTTTTTTTAGGTTTTACAGTGCTTTTGTCACAGTGTTCCTCTCATATTGTTGCAAAGTTGTGAGTAAGGTTAGATTTTCTGTAATGCTGTTAGTGAGTTGCATGCTGGTAGTTTTAGGAGGTGTTTTGTGTATCGTGTCGCAGGGAGAAGCATCTGTGCATAAGATGGTCATCTAACATGACTAATGCTTGGAGGTAACTGTAGGTTACCACTGTTGTCTTCATATTTGTATTATAATTCAGTTCACTCAATACTTAATCATGATGGATACGTCTGCATTAACAATGTAGAAAGAGGGAGAAAGAGAGAAAGGATATTTTCATGATGTTGATATCTTGAAAGCAGTTGCGCCATTACAACACATTTTGATAAATTCCTACCATCAGTGTACGTGCCCATATGATGAATGTAATGTTCCATCCTGCTGGATGTACAGCATTTGAAATTATAACAAATATAGCAAAATAAAAGATAAATTATTGGATTTTAATGTCTATTGAAATATGCATTCCATTTCACTCATGCAAAACGGTATTCCGTCCACCTCTGGAGTTAAGATTGTGAGAAGAAAATGAATGAGTGAATGAACTTATTGTCAGAGGCAACACATCACGCTTGTGACTTTATAACTGGGTCCTGTGATGATTCCCAATAACATTTTTAATGGTGAAATCATGTTAGAGAATTTTCACAGTTATGTTGAGATCAAAACGAGAGGAGGAACTGGTCTTCTTGTGTGTTGCTGAATTACATCACACTTCCAGACTAATATAAGATTATTTATTGTACTTTATATCAGATCACTGTTGTGAAATGATTATTGTGTTTCTGTGACTCTATCAGTTGGGAAAAGTGTATGGCTTATGAAACTCTTTCAAAGCTTTTAGCATTATTCCCTAAAATGCATGGCTGTCAATCTGACTATAAGTGTATTTGTCTTGATTTACAGAAACTTGACATTTCTGGAGAGAAACGATGTTCTGCCAGCAGCAGCATGATGCGACATTCTTTCTGTCCTTAATCACATTGGTACAGCTTGTGCGTCTGGCATACGACAAACAAGGTTATGAGTCAGTCGCTGACTAAGGTTGATGACTGTGAGAGAGATCAGCTATTTAGAGGATACGGTTGTTCTAATTTCTTCACTTTTCAGAGATGGGACAGTTTCCCTATCTAGTGAGCCATCCGTCTGCTTGTGTTCGAGTGTAGGCAGCCCAGTCTGTTTGTGCTTTCCAGTGAGGAAGTGTGTGGAGATTGCCTCAGGGTGTTTGCAAAGGGGTGGGTGTGTTGAAACACACTGCTGAGACACCTCTCGAGTAAACATCAACTGTGCTTGATTTGATCTGCAATGTTGCCCACAGGATGGGCTCTTAAAATGTGTACACGTCTTTATTTTTAAGCAGATACAGCCTGGTAGTCGTAAAATATTTTTCAAATGAGATTTGGACAAGAAGGTAGCTTCGACGGC
The DNA here is from genome assembly GCA_036023655.1 of Nannoperca australis. Lineage (NCBI taxonomy): Eukaryota > Metazoa > Chordata > Actinopteri > Centrarchiformes > Percichthyidae > Nannoperca > Nannoperca australis. Next base: position 9,564 of record JAVQJD010062688.1, on the reverse strand, counting down.
AAAACATTCTAAAATACAGAGGGAAACAGGTAACCCGTCTTTTTAGGCTGACATAAATCTGTCTGAAGAACATTCTTCTGTTTAAATATGCAGTTTACAGCATTCTGAGTGGTATCAAATGAATGAATATTTTGAATAGAAAAAGCATAAATAATTGATTTACTGAAAGTAAGATTTTGTAGCCGATAGTTGTTTAGCTATGAGTGAAGTACAGTTCTTCCCTTTGCCTTCATGTTTTCTATCCATCATTAAAGTTATGTCTACTGAGAGTTTGCCAATTCATGGCCCAATTGGTCAGACCTGTGGGTAACTGGTGGAGTGGCCTGTGAGCCTTGTCAGCTCTCCGCTTCAGTCAGAAGAGAAGAAAGCATGTAACACGGTCTGCAACTTCCCACCAATCGATACATGAAATAACTGCCACTTACACCATCCTCTTTCGGGTCTGGAGTAATGAACTGTAATAGAGAAATGATAATAATGATGATAGTCATAATTAGTGGGATAATAACAGGGCAATCACAGGGTGCTGTAACGGGAGACATTAACTGTGATCTATGATTGATCTGTTGCAAGGCTGGTAGCCTGGCAATCGTGCAGGAGTTCCAGGGAAGAGGCTGATGCAGAGGGTGTGTATTCAAGTGTGTTTGTTGATGTAATTTAAAGAAATTTCAAATATACACAAATCCTTTAGCCCCACGTTGAGCAACATAACGTACACACAAATTGATTCTACATGCTTTAATTAAAGGGCCAATGCAAAACACAGGTAACCATAAATTCTTCCTTTCTGTATCTAGCCATGCAGATACCTCTGAGATTTCTTCCTCCACCTCAATATAATAAAGGTAAATTAAATTGTGTTTGTGTTGGTCAAAGCATTAAAAAAGACATTAAAAACAATCAATAGCTTCCTACAGAGTACGCTGTCAACAGGCTTCATAGGAAGTTTTGTTTTGGTAGAAATGTCACATTAAAGTTCACAGTTAAAGTTTACAAATTATGCAGAGAGATGCCACGTAAGGTCCTGACCTGACCATTGAGAGCAGTATGAGGTTCAGCATCATGCTCAAGGACACTGAGACATGGCCAATACTGCGATATGTTTATAACCCCCTCTACGTCCTGAGCCACTGCTGCATCTGTATGTATGTAAAAAAATATGTTTAATCATTACGCAAAATATAGAAATGTTTCCAGGTTGTAAGGTTAAGAACAGTGTTGGGAAGGTTACATTTGAAATGTAATAGGTTACAGATGACTAGTTACCCTGTTAAAAAAGTAATGAGTAATCTAACTATTATATACAGCTACTAGCCAGCAATAAATCTGTCATTAATGGAGGTTAAACCTAAATGTACAGCTACTAGACGGACAGCAGCTAAATATAGAGCTACATTACGTGGTGAGACGAGAGGTCGGCCTCGGACTTTATTTTGTGACTGACTGCGGTCACAGGAACTGACCTGTAGATGTTTATTATGTCTGCATAATAATATGTGACAAGAGTGAAGTGTATTCAAGGTTAAGTGAATAATGACAGTTCCTATATTGTTGGCAGGTAAAAACATGGTGCATGTATTGCTTTGGAAATACTGTGCAGACATTTATTATTGTGAAGTTTAGGGAACATCACATCAGCCCAATTACCACGCTTGGGTGTGGAGTCTGGGCTGAGAGACTTAGTGGAATAAAGTAAAATGTATAAAAAAAGTTATAGTTAAGGTTAAATCTTCAGTTATCCAGAGACTCATCTTGTCACTGTTGCCGAACCTTAGCGCACTTTCTGCTCATGTATGCTGCACAGAAACAGAATGAAGCAAGCTGTTGCAGTTTGAAGCTGTGGCACAAATAGAACTTATTTTTTTAATTTTGTCCAGAAGAACATCAGCTGAGAGCCTCCAGAGAGGGCACATTTTGTTACTTAATGAAGGAGTTTCTCATACTTGATCCGGCCTAAATATGGTCAATCTATCTTCATTTAGTCAGATTAAGAACTACATTGAATCAAGATGTTCATTAATGGCTGTGTTGATTATTTAATATATTTACTTGAAGGACCCACTGCAAAATGTACTTACTCTAAGTCGATTAATGTTGTATTAATCTTTTTATTTATTCTTTTCATTTTAAAAACAAAACTTTCTTATCAAAGCCAATATCTTAACACATTATGGAGGGAGGCAGCTTCCTGCCTTGCTCTGGCTGTGATGATTTTCATTGTAAGTCAGAGTCTGGTTTCTGGAAGAGTCTTTCGTATGTGGGAAGTAAACAGCAGCCTGGAATTCCCAGATAGTCTGTCCATTTCCCAGCTGGTGTGACCCCAGCCTCTGTCTGGAAGACTTCCAAAAATACAGTTTCCTCGCTTTTTACCACTTCTCCTCCTCCCTCTTCTCTTACACAGAAGCTCACATGTTTAAACTCTATTCTTTTGTTTATAGGCAGCATAAATCAAAGCTGTGGCCATGTATTGGATCATCTCTAGCTTTGGACAGCTTATTTTTTGTGTGTTTGCCTTGTGCAGTATTCAGGCTGCAGATACAGTTCGAGTGTCACCATCTGGCAGTGGACAGAGAAGCTATGCTCTGCATATTCACACAGCTACCTATATGACTGAGCAGGTGGAGGCTTACCTAATGCATCCCAACTAAGAAGCCCTGCCAATGGCCACCAGTGGTGCACATGATCCTATCTATGTATTATCAAATGTCAACTAGTCATCGAACATCTGGAGATGCATCAGCAAGGATGATAAATCAATGTTAACTAGCCTCAGCTTCAGTGGAATATCAATGACTGCACATGAAAAAGAAGATCCAGTGTATCCAGTGCTTCTGGATACACCCATCTGTCTCAGTTGCTTTCTGTACGTACCAGCTACTAAAGCTGAATGTATTTTTAATTCTGACACGCTGGTTTTTATAAACACATTCACAAGTTGTTTTTCACCCATCTACTATCAAGCTCCACATGTTTTCTCCTGTAATCAGAAGAAAATTATAGCATGTCGGCAGATTCCTACTTAAACTAAATTACTGTAGCTTAGCTCGATTAGAACTGCATCTTCCTCCATGATTACACACAGTACCTTTTATCGCACTGTGAACACTTTTCATAAGACGTTTAGTGCTTCTCTTTCTTCTTAGAGTAATTACAGAGGTCAGCCAGAAAAAAAATGCTTTTATTTTTCCAAAGAATACTCTGCAGGAGGCTAATAAGTTTGCACCCGCTAGCACTGAAACAAATGTGCCCGCAACAAGGCTAGCAATGCGCCAGCAGGACGTTGCTAGAGACACGGCTAATTGGGTACATTGCCAGAAATCCAGCAGCAGGCAAGGAAATAGCTGTTTTATAGGAAATAATCAGGGACACTATATACCACTAATGTGTCTTATTCTGTAAAATGGCTGTCTTGTGAGACAATAGGGTGAGTGGGAACAGAAGGTTAATGAGGTGCCAGTAAAAATGACAGACATGTCACATCAGGAGGATGAGGGCACTGGTGTCTTTACCGTAATTATTATATAATTTATTATATTCAGTCACATAAGCCAACAGGTTTGGTAATATGATACAATGTTCTTTTCGGGGAACAAAGGACGGTAACAAATAAGACTGATAAGAAGTATACACCTTAAAATACTGTGAAGTAATAACAAATCAAAGATCAATATCAAAATATAAACATTAATAATTAATCATGAAGAATTGCACTGGAAGAAAATCACAAGATCAAGTTCATTACTAAGCGTGGGTTTTTCTCCTTCCATTACAACAAAGTAAGCAAATGTTTGTCTTCGTTTAAGCGCTGAGGCTTTCTGGGGGACAGGTGAAGAGTATATTCTGGGACAGGCCAGTTGAAAGTATTTTGGAAAGCACATCTGTTGAGAGCCCTGTCTGCTTAGCAACACTCAAGTGGGGAAATCTTGGTTGAGCTCTTCTCAGAAATGAACTGTAAATGTGGATCATTAGAACAATGTGAGGCTCTGCTTAGCCATAGTTGCGTTAAATGCTAACATGCAGATGCAGAGCAGGTATAATATTACCCATGTTTCTTTAATTAGTTTAGTATATTAGCTTGCTAAAATCAGCTAGTTAGCCCTAGACACAAAGTACAGCTGAGGCTGATGGGAATGTCATTAGTTTAGCAGGTTTTTGGTTATAAACCAAAGTTTTGGACAGATCAGCCGTTTGACCTGATGATAGCACTTGACGAAGGTCACAGAATTTCCAAAGTTCCTGCATTGAATATGAATGTAGGTTCCAAATTTCATGGTAATCCGTTTTTGATACATTTTAGTCTGGACCAAAGTATTGGGTCGGCCAACACTGCCATCTCCGGCGCCTCACTGCTAGTGTGGCTAAAAATCCTAGTAATTGTAAAGTAAATAACATACAATCAGGAAAACTGGCCAAACATTAAATTTGCTGATAAATCTGCATTAGGTATTTAGTTTCTTTAGACCTTCTCTACACTATGTGGTAAAGAGTGGGTTCCTTTTTGATGAAGGATTTAGTATTTAAAAACTTAGACATACGAGTTTGTCACGTACCTCTGATTGCCTGAGCTGGGGTTTGATTCCACGTCACAACGTTGCTGGTTAGTGTCCTTACCAAGGGGAATACTTCTCTGTTACTAAAGCTGTAAAGCAGACATGATCAGCAGAATGTACAGTCCTGCATCCGGACCATTATTGCACCAGTTGTAGGCAAAACTTAATTTTCCCATGTGGACCTTGGTGCCAGTGATGTGCATGTTCATGCAGGAATGAACACACAGACTTTCTGACTGTTGAGTCGTATCAGTTCAAGACTTATGTGATATCTGTGCACTGTTGTCTCATATGGTCCAGTGATCAGGATCTCTACTTTACAGCCAGGTGGTCTGAGCTCAATTCCTGGTGTGGGAATTGTTTGTAAAAAGAAGATTTTCTTCTTAAGAAGGATTTTTTTTTACTTTGACTGGTTTGAATTTGATGTCTCAGAAATGTCTCTATTTTATAAATGTATTTATAATTTAGAAGTCACAACTACGCTCTCCCTGTGGATTAGTGGTTGGGATTCCTTGTTTTCACTTGAATGACAGAAGGTTTCAATTCCTTCTGTAGGAGAAAGTGATTTATGTTCATAATTTCAATATGATGTATCATTTAAAAACCACACAGTTGACAGGAGACGATTTGATATACTGATTTCTTTTCCCACAACGGAAATACTTCTAGAAGTACAGTTTCTTTTTGAGGACTTAGAGAATAAAATATTGAAGCTTTATATTACAATTGAATGGCACCACTCTGTTGTGTTGTTATTGGTCGTTATGTTTATCTTTTGAATAAAACTTTTAAACACAATAATTTAAGAAACTGTAAGATACTGTAATGTTAGTAATTAAAGTAGATATGAGACATAAATTGTAAATGATTGCTCGGGCCACCTCAGCCAGCTTTCTTCTGGCCTGCAGGGAGTCCAGGAGAATTAATGTGCAGGATAATGTTTCTTCAGCTGAGCTGTGAGCGTTGCTGGTGGCAGAGACAAGAGCTGAAAGGGCGCTGGGAGTCTTAAATCCATCTCATTGCTATGCAGCACAAAAACAAGCTGGTATCTAATTAGCATTACAGTGAACCCAAAGTAACAAAAGGGATGGAAATGTTATGGAATATTAAAATGGCCAAAAGAAAGACAGCCCATCCCAAAACAGAGAAGAAGAGCATGAATGTCAAGGTCAAATTTTGCATTGACAGTCAGTGGCATGGCTTAAGTTATATTAAACATGAATCCCTCCATAAAGTGCTTTGTCCAAAACACAGAGAGTAAATAAAAAATGAAAATAAATAATGTAAAGATCCAGACACCTCCTACTGCATGCGATTGGAGCTTATCAGTATTTTTGAGCAATTCCAGTTGAGCAGACAGCAAAAGTAATCAAATCTGACCTTTAGATGCTCTTCAATGCACTGGCTGCAGATTAAAGTTGAAGTCACCACATTTTACTGTCTGCCTGGCTGATCTTTGGGTTCCCAAGAGACCTCAGTGGATTTGTTGAATGTAATCAGTTGTGTCAGAGGCACAAGCAAAGCAATAAAGGAAGCATGCACAACAAAGTTAGGTCATGAGAATTCAGCAGTTTCTGCAATGTATTGTAATGCTAGTAGAACTTGAAGTCGTCAATCCATAGTGTGAGGAAAATATGGAACATAAAGCTTAAATCATGACCTGAAATTTCTCCCTTTTCACTTTAGTCTACAAGAATCCTACCAATGTTCTCTCGGTTCCTGTTTACTCTTTCCCGGGGCCAGATGCTTAAACAATAGATATGAAAAAATGCGTGCGATTTTCTACACAGAACATGAAAAATAAGCTTTGTCCTGTAAAACAGACATATTAAATCTAAAAACAAAGCATAGCGTGTGTCATCAATCAATAAGCTGTTGACATCTGCTGTGTGGCTGTGTGCACTAACACAAAGACAAAGCAAGTCTCATGTCCAAAGAAGGTTCAACTAATTTGGTCAAATTTTGGAACCTACACAGAGGTCAATCATTTTATTCCATTCAAAGGTTACGACAGTTGATTTCAACGGATCAACAGGCAGCCATTCATAGTCCACAGAAAATGCTGATGTTACTATTTGGCTCATGTACAGCGTCACACAGTTGCAAGCAGGGCTGTAGACTCTTAGACTTAATATTCCTGCATGTATATTATTAGAAAAGAAACCCTTCTATAGGAATTCGCAAGGCTAAGTAAGAAATAACTAAATTAAAGTAACCTCTTACATTTATAATATGATTATATTATAAGTGATAGTTTTAGTCTATAGCAAGTGTGACTGTATTTGTTAAAAGATGTCATTGTCACCTGCTACGTCTGGAGCTCGTCTGGGTTTGTCTGAAGCTATAAAAGCAGCGACAAAGCCATGCTGATATTTCAGTGTGACCTTTCTGGCTCTCCACTCGACCTGTCTGTTACATCTCTACTCATCTTAACTGAGAAAATGTAGGGCACAGGGATGTGTGCCAGGGGCTTGTGTAAGATGAAACACTTACAAAGATTGAAGATTGATTACTAAATGCTGCTTTAATTATCATAGATTCTCCATTTACATACGTAAATACGAATACGAAATACGCAAGTAATTAAAATGATAAATGCACCTGATTCTGTTCCATATTTTTGGATCATCTCTGAAATCCTCCCACTTCGGTTGGAAGGTTTAACCTAATGTAATCCTTTCATGGCTATGCTCGCAGAAAAAGCCCTTCCAAATCTTTGTCGCAAGACAAAGTGTTTCACATTAAGAGTGGAGGTAGTGGAAAAGGTAGCATAATGACAGTTTCACAGTACGCCATCTTCGATTGGAGGTGTAGGAAGCCACAGCACATACTGTTCAACTATCAGTTTAAATGGTTTCAAATCCGCACAAGACTTTTAAATGCCAGCGTGAAACGTCCACCCACATAGCAACCAGCGCTCTGCTTCCTCTGCTCTGCTCTGCTGACTGTCTAAGGCTGCAGTGACTCACAGGTGAGCTTTCTTTTAAAATACCTGTCAAACTGATTTCAGATCACAAAAAATGACTTAACACAGATGAAAGGATACCAGCTAAGCAGCTACTATGTGGAAGATGCATGCACCTATTCCATAAAGTCATATTAGTGACACATATAGTATATGTGGTTCTGAAGTTGACCTTGAATTTCTCAAAACACAAATGAAATAGGAAATAGGAAAACATAGATTTATTTTTTTATTTTTTTACATTGTGGCTTTTACAGTAATTATACATTCTGTATATGTATAAAAGCTTTTAAAGGCTGACAGTATTTCTGTTTGGGCACTTTTCGTAATTTAAGAGAGCGAATGTGACAGGGATGATCAACAGAATTCCCATGTAGTCACATTGCAGGGTCATCTGAGGTCCGATTGCAAGCCACATAGTCGTGTGTGGGAATTTTGAGCTCCCCATGCATCACTTGATGAGACACAACATGCATGGTGATATGATTTTTTATCTAGAAGACAAAGCATTGCGGAATCACATCCGGCTTTATTCAGCAGGGATCCCGCAAGAGCGTTCTTGGCAATATTCCTACTGAAACCACTGTGGGGTTATTTTTATTGACAGAAATACATTTCTAATAACTGAGCCCTGTGAGCAAATAACATTGGATGACTGAAAATTAACCAAAAGTCAAAGAGGCAGCTGACGTATCAACATTAATTACAAAGTGAAGGTGCAAGAAAAGACGATGTCCTTTTACTACTGAGTGAGATAAGGAAGGTTTGCCCAATTTCCTCAAAATGCCATCCAGGTACAAACACACCTCTGTCCTCAGCAAGTGACACATCAAAAACGGGTTGTCCTTTTTGCTATCTTTTGGTCTAAAGCATCAAAGACTGGCTGGGCTGACAAACACGAGACCACTTTGTGCAGTTAATTTAACAACATCTTTAAATGATTTCTAGGTTTAGATGTCAGTAAAAGACAAACACGTGCCTCTCCTGGTCTCACCTCACTTCTGTTGGGAATATCATGCCAATGTTTTACCCAAAGGAATAATCTAAAGCTCCTTCGGTGAGAGGGAAGCATTAGACACCACACATCTATTTTTCAGCAGTGATGACACAGGGCCAAGTCACAAAAACTCTGTGGTCTCACTGCTCTCTCTCGTTATCACCCTGGAGACCACTGACCAAACCAGCATGTGACCGAAATCGCTTACACAAGAGCACTGTTGCTTCATGTTGGAGTTTTGTCTAAAATGTGTGTTGTGCTTTTCATCTATCTATCTGTCTGTCTGTCTGTCTGTCTGTCTATCTGTCTGTCTGTCTGTCTATCTATCTATCTGTCTGTCTCTATGTCTATCTATCTATCTGTCTGTCTGTCTGTCTGTCTGTCTGTCTGTCTATCTATCTATCTATCTATCTTTATATCTAGCTATATATTTATCAATTGTTTAAGCATTACTATTATAATGATCTAAAATTTCAACTTAGGTTAAAAAAAAGAAGCATTTAGCTAAAACATTTGTCAAGTAACTTTAACTCCTACTTACAGTGAAGTGTAAAGTTACCTTTACCTCATGATGTTTGGGACCCTCCAAATGAGTCGAAAGATAACCCTGGGAGAAAATGAGGTGGTACACACAAGTTATTTTATTTTCAAACTTTTCTTTAATAATCCTACTTTATTGTGAAATTCTAGATAGCTTAGTTTAAAAAATTTAACAAAACAAACAGTTAACGCTAGCCTTGTGCGTAACTTCCACCTAAAACCCCATTTCCTCTTCCATGTGTGGCCCCATGTTACAAAAATGGCACATCCACATTATTTAGACTTATTTGCCAGAGCACCTGTTGTAAAACAGGTAACTTACCTCCGCACCGGAGCAGCAGGTTCACCTGGCGGAGCGGATGCCATCCTACTATGCTGCGTTCACAGACGCTGTGTGAAAGTGGGAAAAATCTGAATTAAAAGTGTGGTTGTTCAAATGCACAATCTGGCAAAGTGTATTGCTCTTACACTATGATTGGTGCCCGATGCTGTCTAAAACAGGTTGTTAAACG
>JAVQJD010062686.1:0-12495 GCA_036023655.1 Nannoperca australis | reverse complement strand
CTTGTTGCCCTGTTGAACCTGTACTATTGAATAACATTGACCCTCATCCTGTGTGTGTGTGTGTGTGTGTGTGTGTGTGTGTGTGTGCGTGCGTGTGTGTGTGTGTGTGTGTGTGTGCGTGCGTGTGTGCGTGTATATTACAGATCTATCGGCGTTGCTGGCTTGTGTTCAAGAAGTCATCCAGCAAAGGACCTCGTCGTCTGGAGAAATACCCTGATGAGAAGACTGCCTACATCAGAGCCTTTCCTAAGGTAAGAGTGTGTGTGTGTGTGTGTGTGTGTGTGTGTGTGTGTGTATGTGTGTGTTTGTCTGTGTGTGTGTGAGACATGTATTCTCTGTTCTGCAGGAGAAAACCAAAGACAAAGAGTTGACAGACTCTACACTGACAGGGATGTCAGTTTCGGTTTCTTTTGTTTCTGAGCTCAGCGAGAATCAACAATACTTCTTCTTCTCTTTTTCTTCACTTTCATCCTCCTCCTCCTCCTCCTCACCTCCCCTTCACTTGACCTGTTTGTCTACTTGAACACTCCTACGCTTAGCATCCTTCACCACACAAGTGGACTTATGACTACACTGAGTTCATTGAGTTTAAAACTCTTTAGCGACACCAGAAACACGCTGCCACTCGTTATAAAATGACCATAAAAAGCACTGAAAGCAGGAAGCGGCACAATTTGTGTCACTATTGTATTTGAAGTATTAATTATTTATTTATAATAAATCAAGAATGAGCATGATTGTGCTGTCGCCTCACAGGTTATTTCACAGAGATGAATCAGAAAGAAATATGGAATATGCTCCAATAGGGTTTATTTTTGCAGAGAGTTATTCCAAGTGCACAAAATAAAACTAAAGTAATTCACAAAACTACATATTCACTCTACAGACGTGTGTAGGAGAGCTACAGATATAGCAGCACAGCACATTGCACCTTCTGTCCTCTCCTGTAATCCACATGGAGAGAATCCATGTGACCTGTCTGATCCATCCTGACAGTCTGCTGCAGAAATGTGCAGACATGCAGCTTTCACTGTCTCACAGAGGAACATCGGATCATGTGGTTGAGGCGCAGAGGATTTCCTCTGTGGAGGGAAAAGTGACTCCCTCCTGGGACAAGCTGGAAACCACTCACCTGCCTCTCATGGAGGTCATCAAGGAATAAAAAGAGGCACTCAGTGTCCCAATCAGGACTTATGTTATGTTTTTTAACACCAGTTTGAGTGAGGAAACAGATCATGAGGCGTCACCAAATGCATTTAGTGTGAATAACGATCCACAGTTCCACATTCACTGCTGCTGTGCTGAAACTACTGTCGAGTCACTTTCACTGTGAGCACAATGCCAGAAAGTTTCACAGAAGGTTTCACACAAACCAATGAACTGGCTGAGCCTTCTCAGACAAATATGTTTCATTTCAATTAAACCAGACTGAGTGCAAAAAACATTCAAAAGTGTGACAGCTGAGAGTTTTATGATTTTTAGCTTCATTTCTATTCAACCCTTGGAAGTGCTCAAACTGCGAGTAACTTAATATTGTCAGTTTCTTTCTTTCCTGATGCTGAAAGCAGCTGAAGACGTGTTGCTGAATGTGTTGTGTGAGTGTTTGTGGGAAGTGTCCGTTACTCGTCTCCAGCCTCTAATCAAGTCGCCATTCCACCTTGAACACAGACCTCTGTTATATCAGATATTTCACTGAGGTGTCATCACTTTAATCCAGCAATAAAAACTTCATCAGCCCCGATTTCCACTTTAATCAACCATTTTACCTCCAACCCGTTGCCTAGGTGACAGAGATTAGCAACGTCAAGAACGTCACACGGTTGCCTCGGGATACCAAGCGACAGGCAGTGGCCATTGTGTTTACAGACGACACCTCACGCACCTTCACCTGTGAATCAGGTAACGTATGGACACACACACACACACACACACACAATTGACTACTTAGTGCTGATGCAGTTATGAGTTACTGCTGTTCATGAAATCTCATGCCTGTGTGTTAAGTTGGAGTCAGGATATGTTTAGCCTAGCTTAGCATAAATGCTGGACGCAGGGGGAACAGCTGGTCTTTAGAAACACACCACCAGCACCTCTGAAGCTCACTGGTTAACACACTGTGTGTTGTTGATTTTTGTAATCTGTACTTCAACATTTGGTGGTTTAAAGTTACGCACTAGAATTATATCCTGACATCAATTTATCCATCCCCTCAGCACTTTTGTGCAGCGTCTCTGGCATGGAAACAAACCTGGCAACCAGTTCAAACACTTAACTGAGAGAAGACGTACATACAGGATTGTAGGTCGTTGATGTGGCTGCAATCCCTATATCATATCTATTGATCTATCTATATATTGTATGTATTCCTCTTTTTCCCACCTGCACCACAGCTGCAGCTCAAGCCTCTGGACATGAACTGAGTCTGAAAACTCTCTCTCTCTCTCTCCTCAGAGCTGGAGGCAGAGGACTGGTTTAAGACGCTGTCAATCGAGTGTCTGGGCACTCGGCTGAATGACATCAGTATGGGAGAGCCCGACCTCCTGGCTGCTGGAGTGCAATGTGAACACACAGGCAAGTTTCCATCTCGACAGGTTGTTTAAGCTTCTCCTGCCGCCACCACAGACCTGTGGTTTAGTCTGGGGCCTCCAGCTCAGACTGGCACAACTGATAGTGTTGGTGGGTGGGAAGCCAGTGAGGGATCACGTACTGTCTCCCTTGGTCAGATGAAGCTGGCAGTAACTTTTGAAACTATTTGACTTGCTTGAATCAATTTCTTCAAGCTAGAGTCATTTTATGTCTCATTGTGGTTATTTACATCCACATCATTATATTCACTACAGTCTTTCCAAAGACATTAAACAGTTTCTGTAAAAGTAAAAATGCTGTGGGGAGCTGCAGAGTTGGAGGACACTTTCAGCGACCCTGACCCCACTGTTAAAGTTAAACTATTGATTGGAGCCGCTTTTAAAGCAGCAGTGAATGGTTTAAGGCCAAAATACATTTCTAATCTGTTGTTCTGTCACGAAGCATCCAGACCTCTCAGTCTGTCCCCAAACTAAACATGTATATCTGAACAAACTATTTATTCCTCAACTCACACTGTAGCTGCACTATAATCTTATTCTCCTCTTTAATTTATCTTATTCTATTTTAACTTATTATTAGCATTTTAAATCCTGTTTATAGTCTTTTTACATTTCCCTTTAATGTCTCTTATATAAAGCACTTTGAGTTGCCTTGATGTTGAAAGCTGCTAATTAAAAAAAACAGCTCTGGTCTGGAAGAAAAAACATAGAAATAGAGTGAATAACGCCAGTGAGCAATGAAACAACAGTAACCCACTGACACTGTTCACTCGTCTGTCTCCTCAGAGCGGTTCAACGTGTTCCTCCTCCCCTGTCCCAACCTGGACATCTACGGGGAGTGCATGATGCAGATCACCCACGAGAACATTTACCTATGGGACATTCACAACCCTCGCACCAAGCTGGTCACCTGGCCGCTCTGCTCCCTGCGGCGCTACGGACGCGACGCCACCCGCTTCACCTTCGAGGCCGGACGGTGAGACCGGGGGGGTCGATCACTGTAGTTACTGTCAAGTTAGGGACAACGCATCCTTTGTTATAGAAATGTCTATTTAAGATAAAACACTCGACCTTTATTGGTGTGTGTGTGTGTGTGTGTGTGTGTGTGTGTGTGCTGTCAGCTTATGGTCAGTCCAAGGATACCTCTCTCTCTCTCTCTCTCTCTCTCAACACAAACAGCTTGGTTGTGTCGGGCCCCATGAATCGATTGATAGAATAGATTAGACGATGAATCAATGCAGGGCCAGACCTCCTTATCTCCTCCTCTTTGATAAAACCTGAGCTATGATTGAGGCAGCATGCAGATAAGGGTGTGTGTGTGTGTGTGTGTGTGTGTGTGTGTGTGTGTGTGTGTGTGTGTGTGTGTGTGTGTGTCTGAGGTCTGGCCCGAACCAGAATAACAAGACAGCCCTCTGTCTGTGGGTGTGTTACTGCATCATTCCCAAAGACTGTGTCTTGTTGGTAATGTATTCAGTTACAGCTAATTTACTGCCATTTGATTTCATTAGACATGTGCATTAAGTAAGACTAATACAAACAGACCATTTTAAATGAGTTAGCTCACTGTTAGTGGCTTGTGAACTGATGATCAGAGCCTAAGAGATTCTCCAACGGGACATTCACAACCACCAGTGCAAGTGTTCATGGTCATCTGTACAGAAATGCACTTGTACTTCTCACACACAGTGTGCGCAGAAGAGTTTCTAAGTATAGTTACTGACTCATGTTGTAGTTGTTAAATATCTGTACAAGAGGCCTCTTCTTTTGCCCCGTCCTCCTCAAACAGCGGTCTGGACTAAAACCGCTGGTAATCAGGAATCTCTCTGTGACACCAGACAACATTAATACACACATGAGGCTCAGTAAAGTGCAGTGTGACCTGCTGTCACTCATTTCATTTCCCCATGTGGGTCCATGACGCGGTGAATGACTTACCTGTCAGTCCAACTGTGACTGGGTGTTTACTCCCCTTGGTTAGTTTGTAAAAAGAGTGAACACAGACTGCAGCTGAAAGGCAACAATGCGTGGTGTTTTTCTTTGGTCTTGGCCGAGTGAAGTACAGCGAAGTGAACTTGTGTTGTGTGTAGGATGTGTGACAGCGGCGAAGGCCTCTACACCTTCCAGACCAGAGAAGGAGAGCAGATCTACCAGAGGGTCCACTCCTCCACGCTGGCCATAGCAGAGCAGCACAAGAAGGTTCTGCTGGAGATGGAGAAAAACAGCAGGGTGAGAGCACACACACACACACACACACACACACACACACACAACATTGGCTTAAAACCAGTCAACAGACCCCCAGGAGCCCCCCTTTGCAAGTGTGTTTGGGAATGTGTCCTTCTGAAGTACAATATTACCTGAGACTTTAATTATTCTGTTATCTTCTTGTGTCAGAATCTAGTTTTCAAACCTTCATTATTTTAGTTTTATTGTGGTGCATATCTCTGAATTAAGTAAAAGCTGCACTTGTCAGTAGTTTTATATTAACGATGAATAAAATCACTATTTGTAATTTAAAATGTGGTCACTCGTAGTGACAGACCGAAGCGCTACGGAGCTTTTCAGCAGCTTTACTGGGCTCATGGTTTCTAATTTGGGGCCTGCAACTTTTCTCATATGAACTTATGATCTTACTCTTTAACAAAACAGTCGCTCTCTGTAGGGACCGTTTCCATAATGCTGTCAGACACTTTGAGGTACAGTCGGAGATTACGTCACAGCCCGTTTGCGGATGCTGGATACCAGTTTCCCTTTAAACATCACAAATCAGCCATCGTCCGGCCTCCTCGTGCTCCCAGGCTCCACCCCGTCGCCCAAACCAAACCTTCTTGCTCACACAAACATTGTTAACTGTGGTGCTTTTGAAATGACTAATCTACCAATGCTCTTCTTTTGAATGCCTGATGCTGTGTGTATACTGTATGACTCCCAGTTGATGTCTATGGGTTCAGAGCCTGGGTCCTACCCCTGCACCCCCACCGCCATCCTGCCACGGTCCGCCTACTGGCACCACATCACTGGAAACCAGACCGGCTTGGATCCTGGCAGCGGTAGGCCACACAGCAGCCGTTAGACAGTTATGTTGGCATTATATTGTGCAAAACAATGATAGTCCTTTTTTTTTATCATCACAAATCTGAGGTGGAGGTTATACACACCAAAATCACATTAGCCCCTCATGTAACGTTGACTGTTCCCTCTTTCACTTAAATATTTATTTTTTCATCTGGTTAGGTTTACACTGTACTGGGTTATATTAATGGGAATATTAAATTATATTTAATTCATAGCGTCTCATAGAATGAAAAAGGTCCTTTTTTGTATTCATTATAAAAATGTAATATCTCATATTCAGTGTTTAACAGTAATAGTTCAATATTTGATGCTGGTTGGCTTTCTTTCTGAGAGTAAGAAATACCAATCTCATGTCTGAGTGTTCAGTGCAGAGCTGGAGTCAGGACGGAGTTAGCCTAGCTTAGCATAAAGACTGGAAGTAGAGGGAAACAGCTAGCCTGGCTCTGTCCAACACATTGTATCTGGTGTCAACAGTTTCTGCTCTGTCTGCAGGTGATGCTGCAGAAGACGAACTGCTGGCCACTCACCTGCCTCCCGACTGCCATGCCACGCTGCCCCCGGCAACCACACACGCACAGTCCCAGCCGCACATACACACACACTCCCCGACACACTACCACACCTACCCTGGACAGTGACACACACACACACACACACACACACACAAGAATGCATGCAGCACACACAAATCACTGAAAGAAACACACACTCTTCCTCCTTATATTAGTTTTTCAGCCCAATGTCACACCTCATAGGAGATGTTGTATGTGGGACTCACCGACCATCCTGAATGCAGAAAGCAGGAAGTGAAAACGAAATTCTGCAAAAGACTGCAAGGACATTGGGCTTCCTTAAATGACTGCAGCTCCCACAATCCCCCAGTAGACGATGGATATTTGACTGAGAAGCTCTGCCTGGCAGATTGGCACATGTTTCCTACTGATTAAAGGAAGGACTGACCGCTCCCAGGATGCTCAAACCAACTAGATTGTATTACATGTTGTCTAACCAGGTCTAAAGGCAGAAGTGTTTCCACCTGTTTCCACCTGTGCAGCTCTCGAAGGCGGGGTGAAAAGCCTGAAAGAGCAATTTATAGGGATTCTTTTTACTGAATTTATACTATATAATATAATAATATAATATATACAGGATTTCACTGAAATGTTGATTTAAATAGACACAGCAGCACCAGTCTCTCACGCCACATCTCAGTTTCTCACCTCTGGCTGGGGAGAAGAATATATTTCAACCTCATCAGAGTCAAAAGTGGCACTCCATATTTATTATTGTTAAAACCCACCTAGCTTCTCCTTTATGTGAAGTCATGTACAGTTTCTCTGTTCTGAGGAAGACATGCAAACTGATAGTATACGCTAGAGAG
This sequence comes from Nannoperca australis, assembly GCA_036023655.1. Taxonomy (NCBI): domain Eukaryota; kingdom Metazoa; phylum Chordata; class Actinopteri; order Centrarchiformes; family Percichthyidae; genus Nannoperca; species Nannoperca australis. The sequence continues at coordinate 5,454 of JAVQJD010062686.1, read as the reverse complement.
TATGTAAACAGCCAACACTATATTTTATGAGGAGTTTAATGTACAGCACTATTTAATTAGGTCCTAATTATAGGAATTTGAAAATAAATGCTCCATTTCAATCCAAATAAATATTTATTGTATTATTCATTAATTATTGGAAACCTAGTACAACACCATGAATGCCTTTGAGGAGAAACTGTCTAAACATTCACTGCGTGGAGACTTTAGGGCAGGCCTTTCACTCCACCTTCACGTGTGGCCATTCGGAACAGGTATGAACACTTGTGTTCGATGTGTTTGATGACGTTTGATTCATCGTTCATTTGAGGCAGATTAAAGTCTTTGCAAACAAACCCGTCTTGTTACCGAGCTACCTGGTTAAATTTGGTAGTTTTTTTAGCGAGGAATCTGCAAAATGCTCCATTTTGGTCAAATTTCCAATGTTTTTTATATGATGTGTATAATTTAGCACTAGCCAGACTGGATGTGATAGTATATCTTGAGTTTCTTACCCCAAGAGTGATTGACGTCACTAAGACCTTGTGTGTTAGATTGAAGTCTGCATGGACCGGGACTGCATGGTGCCTTAATAGCACCACACGGACTGTGCTATCATTGGAAATACACTGACACGTAGGAATCCCACGTGTGTCAGCTAGCACGTGTATGAAGAACACTTGATCATTTCACGATACAGTATGTCTGGATCAATGCCTTTGATTTTGCTGATAAGTGTATGCGACTTTGCAGTTCCTGGATCTGTTTGCTGTGCTGAGGTTCTGACCCACTCTGACCTGTGGAACGAAACTGTGATCGGATTCATTTTTATGGATCGGCTCCTGTACTAAACTGGATTTACACCCTTCAGACTTTCTTACATGTGTGCTGTCACACCTTCTGGCAGCCACATGCTTCTATTGAGCTATATTTGCACAACTTCTATGTTATTCAACGGGTAGAAGATATAATGTAGAGGTCAACTTATATGAACCCATACTGTTGATTCATTTGGACTGAACCTGCCAATAACTGATATTCAGTGTCTTTACATTTGACCACTCAAATGCCAGATATTCATTTCCCCCTAATAGTTCTTACTAGAGTGACACATCTCTAAATACAGAAATTCAAAAGCTCTGCACTGAAACACAGAAGTTAAATAGGAAGCACTGGCAGACATTGGTGGAGATGAAACAGGGGCAGCTCTTCTTCCCACAGTCAGGTTTAATTTCTGCCCTAATGTCATGCAAGAACTAGAGGGGCATTAGGGTCAACTGAAGGGGCACCTGAAGGTACCAGGAGCTGCCTACAGAGGGCGCTCAAGGTGCCTCAAATGCCCTACATAACATGTGACACCAGGACAAAAATGAAGCATGGAAGTGTCCAGTTGGGCTCCAGAGATATCATGTTTTCTGTTTCCCAAAGAGGCACTTTGGCTGAACAAAGGGCACTTGGACCACTCACGTATCCTATTATGTGACAACAGGGAAAGAGAGAACCATGGAGGAGAAATCCTGTGTTGTAATCAGTAGACAGGTACACGGCATATTTCCTTTTTGTTGCTTCCACTCAGTGAAACTAGTCTGGGGGGGTTCAGGACATCACTTCCAGAGGTCACCTCACTTTGAGTGTAAACAGATGGACTTGTGGGATAATTTGAGTTTATTACAACTTGGAACTCATTTTTCTCAGAGTTTTGTCCATCATCTCTTTCCATGATAGTACCATCGTACTCACTGAGATCTGGGAACACAGCGACATCACTGAATAAGAAGGCTGACAAGAAGAAGAAACACAAGATCAGACAGGCTTTAAACAAACCGCCAGCTCAGCCCAACATCTCTGGTGGAGAAAATAAAGATGAACAGTAAAATTATTATTGGACTTATCTGGTCCGGACAGAGTCTGGACTTTTGGGAAGGGTTGGGGCTGTTTTGTTGCATAAAGTTTTGGGCTTGGGTATTTTCAAATGAAGTTCATTTAGATATTTCTCTCTTTCTCTCCCCGACTGTTCCACATGTCGTGTTGCAAACAGTCAGCAATGAATGAAACTAAGCAGACATTTAGTGTTGGGTCGGATTTGGGTCTCAAATGTGAATGTACCAGTCGGGTTCAGCCAGGTCAGGAGTGGAAGATGGGGGGTAAGGGCTGCGTTCAGGTCTCAGTTTTAAAACTACAGTTGTGTGCACACAGATTTCTACAATTTTTACAACTGAGGTGGCCTCGCTTTCGGTTTTACCTGCGAACAGTGGGGTTTGGGTAATCTGGTTAGACTGGTTGGCCTGTTAACAACCAGTCTGATCATTTAAATTCAAGTAGTTTTTGCTCTGTTGTCATGTCTTGACATCTCATTAACAATTAGGTTAAAATTGTAAAATGTTAAACATTCCCTAAAGTATGAAAATCACAAGGAGTGTAACATTATTAGCATGTCAGGAAGGAACAAGGAAGGTTGGAGCATGTTCCTCTTCACTGTGGGCTCATTTGGGATGTCTTTTGATTCTGTCACAGGGGTTTTGGGGCTGTTAATCTGACAGTGGAGATTTTCCCACATCAATGCCTCGTATCTGGAGTGTGTCTGGATCTGATTAAGCTTGATTAATCCTGGAATCCTTGTGCAACTTACAGTTTTTATGTTATTTAAATATGACAGGGCTACGCATTTTGTTGGTTGTTTACATGATGTAAGTTGTGTATTGTGTGTAGATGTGTTTTGTGTACTTACATACTGTATTTGAGTTTTTCTGCCCTCTTGAGAGAGTCTTGTGCATATTGTTATTTATTTCATATGAAATGTGTGTGTGTGTGTGTGTGTGTGTGAGAGAGAGAGAGAAAGAGCCTGACGTGAGGGTTCATTTAAAATGCAGACCCCATATTTTTGTACCTTGTCATGTTGAACAGGCAGATGATAGCCGAGTCCGAACACATGCACGGTCCTGTCTTGTGCACCGCCGCCTCTCACAGAGATGAATCGCCGTCACATCCTCTCTGCTCATGTCTGTGCCATGCTGCTGGTTTCGTTTGTCCTGTGAAGAAACTGTAGCAGGAGGAATCCTACAGAGAGGTGTTTTATAAAGAAGGCTCAGAAAGAAAGCCCGACAAACTGAACCAGGATCAAGCTGTTTCAGAGTTAATGAGATCACTGAGTAAAGTCTGGTTTCAGAGCAGCTCGTCGCGAAAAAGAAAACAAAACTGATGTGCACAAAACCAGAGCAGCACATTTTAAACAGATCACATCAGGAAGGAAAAACCATAAACAAAGCAAAGGAGAACTTTTGTTCTGTACCAGTTGGGAACTCTAGTTGAGACAAACTCTGAACCCATGAACTCTTCTGTTAGCTCAGCTTGTTACAGCACTCTGCTTGTAATTATGCCGTCTTTTTTCAGATTCTGCTGGAGAAATTTGAATTGTTTTGGTATTAACAGTACTGAAAATGTTTGCACACAATGGAACATGACAATATTTACCTTTCGATGTATCAAATAGGGCCAAAAATAAGCTCCTTTGCATTTTGAAAGAAACAACGTTGAGTTGAAAGTAACGTTTAAATACCTTCAGACTGGTTGGCTGTCTCTCTAGTCTTTTTGATAGTAGTATTTCTGAGTTTTATCTAGTTTCATTTCTTTAATGTCCATGTGAGAAAACTTTCACAGCTGTGGGCCAAATGAATCACCCTTAATTTAATTTAATTTAATTTAATTACTCAAATAGCTTAAACTAAACAAGAGTCTAACAGCTAATACCAGTACACAATGACAACGTCAACTTGTTGATGTTTAGAAGGTACTGATTCCCATTTTTACCATGTTAGTATAGCATGCTAACATTAGCTAATTAGCACTAAACACAGAGTACAGCTGAGGCCGGTGGGATTGTGGTGAGTACTGCAGGTATTTGGTCAGAAACCACACAGGAAATGTTGACCTGATGTTTGGCGCTACGGGAAAAGTCAGAGGTTCAATAGTTGTTAAGACATTTCAATCTGAACCGCACGTGTCAACCTGCTGGTGGCGCTAGAGAGGATCACCAAAGTTAGTAGGACACATCATCTGGGAACCATGAGTGTCTGTAGAAGATGTTGTGCCAATCCATCCAGTAGATTGTGAGCTAGTTTATGAAATAAGTGACAATTTGACCTGCTGGTGGTGCACGATAGAAGATCAGAAGGTCAATAGGATTCATCATCAGGAGACCATGAATGTCCATCCAATATTAGTTAGATATTTCAGTCTGGACCACCAAACCTGTGTTATGAGATTATTAATCTTTACTGCTGATGTAGTTTTGTAAAACACCCCTCTGACTGTGCTGAAGTGCTAAATGTTAGCGATGATTCATAGAAATGCCTGGAAGCAGAATGCAACACGAGAGCGCCAACACTTTTCCTCCAGCATGGTTTGAAAGCACGTGGTGGTTTTAGTGTGTTTGTGATTGTAGTGTCATCACAATGACAGTGTCAGCTCTCACCAATGGCAACATGTTGTTTTCACCCATTTACACTGTCCACACCAAGTGCATGTTTTGTAGAAAAATAAAGTCCATTACTTACTCAACAGTGCAGCTCTCCGATGTGACGTCAAACCTTTGAGTGTGAGTTCTGTTAAGTTGTTGCTTTTTTCTTTTTTCCAAAGCGACTGTCACATGTAAAATATTGGACACAAAGTTTAAAGGTGACGTTGGTGGTGAACTGAGTCAATGACATTAAAGATAAGATAAGATAAATCTTTAGTAGTCCCTCAATGGGGAAATTGCAGGGCAAATAAAAATGCATAAAATATAAAAAATTAAAAAGCTTTTTAACGATACGGAATAAAACAGAATATAAATAATAAATATAAATACAAAAAACCCAGCGAATTTACATGATTGTGGATATTGTTATTGCCTCAGTACAACTCATTTTCATGTAGAAGCATGTACGTTTAGAGTATATACAGTCTACAGTGTGGGCCAACGAATGAAATAATGACAAGAATTGATATATACATACGTACAGGACGTAGCTGCACAGCAGCGGACAGCCCTGATAAAGCCCCTACCTGTACACCACCTGCTCAGTGCCAAACAGCAGACAAACACAGTCAAAGACCAGCAGGTGTTGGTGGAGCGCAAAGCAGAGCTCAAAGCAGAGTGAAGTAGTTGTTCCATGTCTGCTGGATGTTTAAATAGTAACTATTTGCTAACGTGGTTGACGAAATATGCTGATAACATGTCAAAGTTTGCTCTGAAGATCATGTGTAAAGTCTGGACAAGCTGCACACAAGACACTGAAGCTGTCACTTTATTTTCTGACAAACACATGTGGATACGTGTAAGGTAATTATGATGGGCAACAGTGCACACTACTTACTGCTTATATATATATATATACACTACCGTTCAAAAGTTTGGGGTCACATTGAAATGTCCTTATTTTTGAAGGAAAAGCACTGTACTTTTCAATGAAGATGACTTTAAACTAGTCTTAACTT
>JAVQJD010062685.1:0-33810 GCA_036023655.1 Nannoperca australis | reverse complement strand
TAACAATGTAAGCACAACACAAGCTTGGAGGACCATCTGGGAGCTACAGTGCACTTTCTATGCTACCAAACGCTATAAACATTACATTACATTACATTTAGGCATTTAGCAGACGCTTTTATCCAAAGCAACTTCCAAATAAGAGCTTTACATAAAGTGCATAGAATCATGGAAGAAAACAACAAGATGTCGTATCAAATAATATGAGTGCTGGTGATGAATCACAAGTGCTATAGGTAAATACATCGCTGCCAGTGGCAAAATCGAAAAGAGCATTAAATCTAGAAACAGATTATGTCCGTTCATTATCAATCACAGTACAATCAAGCTAAACAACAATTCTCATATAATATGTCACATGATATGCTGTATTTTATAGAGCCGATGTGTCCCATTTGTTGTATTCCCGGAACAAATGAGTCTTTAGTCGTTTCTTGAAAGTGGTCAGACAGGTTGATTGTCTGACGGATGTGGGGAGCTGATTCCACCACTGTGGGGCGAGGTAGGAGAAAAGTCTTGAACCGCCAGGCAGTTCTCAGAAGCACTTTTATTTATAATATAATTATAAATACTTCTATTTATAATTCTCCCTGTCAACCACTGATGCAGTAGTGTTGCTGTCCATCACCGGTGACCATGTAAATAAAGTTAACCAGCGTGACGTTTTGGAAAAGATAAGCGAGAGATAGATGAGAAGGGTGATACCACTCTCATGTGTGTCCACTACAGCCAGGAGACGCTTCGCTTAGCATAAACTGGCAGCAGCTAGCCTGGTTCTGCCCATAGGTAATTAATACATTTTATCTTGTATCTATCTCGTGCAAAAATGTAAGAAGGACATGTTGCAGTTACGTCCCATACAACAGTATTTGTTGCCAGGCAAAAACGGAAACCTGTTTTAACACTTTGGTTTTTCTACAAAGGAGATAACTAAGTGTTAATTAGTGAGCTGTAGAGATGCCAGTAGGCAGATGTTTTCCCTGTGGACAGAGCCGGGCTAGCTGTTATTTCACCCTGCTTTTAGTTTTTGCTAACCTGCTTTTGGCTCCAGCTTCATATATAAGAAAGATACTTGAGTGATATCAAACCTACAGTTGTATTTGTATTAAAAACATCTTTTGTATTAAATATCTACTGTTTAGTACTTGGTTTTATTTGGCTTTTCTTGACAGTTTTAAAGCAGCATTAAGATATTTCTGGCCACTGGGAGGCGCAGAGTCTAAAACTATCTCTAAAAATGGGTTTGGGTTGCTTTGGTTTGACTTTCTTCACCAGTCACTTGTTCACTTCAGCAAGTCATTTCACACTAGACAGGCAGTATAAAATCAGCTTGTGGGAGCTTATGAGCGAGGAGTGGCTTTCAGTTGTAATATGTGGGGTCACTGAGAGCCATTGGGACTCAAGTATACATGCACCAGAAAACCAATATAATGAGCTGCTAGTGGCTGAAAACAGAGTGGGGTGGTAAAAGGACTCAAAAATGTGTGAATGTGGCTCTTTCTTTGTGTGCAAGAGGGGCATGCATGGGGGCTGAGCGACATCACTCAAACTAGTTTCTGATTGGAAGAGACTGAAGTGTTGTGGGTACAAATGAACCTGCTTTCCACTGTACCACCCACTGCACAAACAATGCACATGATTGTCATGGAAATGTAATGGGTCAAGTAGCTGCGATGAAAACACACAAATACAAATGGAGTGTGCTATTGATGATATTGATATTGGTGACATTTCTTCCTTTCTAATTGACCTTTTTCACTGAAATGTTGACATGTCACAGTAGGAAAAATACAGAGAAATACAGTAAAATACAAATACTGTTAAATGAATGACAGCTGAATTTAATAGCTGCTTCAGTTTGAGGATCCTGATGAATTGAATAGAACAGAGCCACCGTTAATGTTATGTTAAAGATTGGATGATGTCTTTTTATTCCCTTACTACATTACATTACATTACATTACATTTAGGCATTTAGCAAACGCTTTTATCCAAAGCGACTTCCAAATAAGAGCTTTACATCAAGTGCATAGAACCATGATCAAAAACAACAAGATGTCTCATCAAACTTGTGAGGGCTGGTGATGAATCACAAGTGCTATAAGTAGGAACATCGCTGCCAATGGCAGAATCGAAAAGAGCATTAAATCTAAGAACAGATGATCTTTGTACATAATCAAATACAGTACATTCAAACTAAAATACAATTCCACTATAATATCGTACAATATGCAATACTTTATAGAAACAATGTGTCATTTAAGAGCTGTTGTATTCCCGGAACAAATGAGTCTTTAGTCTTTTCTTGACTTTACTAGTATTTACTAACAGGAATGTGACGTTTCACCTTCATGCCATGGAATATAACTGGCACAATTTTGTCTGAAACTCTTACAGTTAATATTTACAGAATTATTTACTTTACTGTATTATTAACTATTACATTATTCACATAATATTTTCATTCTGTATCTTCATATTGTAATTCTGTACTCTGTACTCTACGTTGTAAAACCCTCTGAGATTGTGATTTGTGATTTGGGCTATATACTTTATACACTTGACTATATTTCAAAACTGCATTTGCCAACTGAAAAAAATTGGTTATGTACTCAGTTGCAGAAAGCTGACGTTTCACTGTTTTGATAAGCATCCGCTGACAGCTTTGGTTCATGGTGAAAAGATGTATTTCCCATGACAAGACTGGAAAGAACTTTCTTCCTCACACTCTCTTTCTTTATTCACACCCTCCCACTCTCTCTCACACACACACAACTGCCCTTCACCACTCTCACTCACACAAGCACCGAATTCCCTTCTTTGCTACCAAAGTCATGTTACCCTTGTGTACATCACCACCAGGTCAATATCTGTACAGGGCTCAGTGAAGCCTAACTGTATAATTGTAGGTCCCATAGTCCCTCAGTCTACTAGGAACCCCATTAAACCTACATTGATCTTCTTCATTTCAGAACCAGGTTCCTTCAACATGGCCAGGGCGTCTATAATAATGCTCTATACAGCAACCATTTGACATTTCCTTTAATTAAGCCTGTAATTTATTCATGCACTTGATCCTGGGAGCTTGTTGTGGAAAAGCTTCCTCCAGGAATATTTTATCCTGCTCCTCTTGAGGCCCACGGATTAACCATCTTAATAGCAAACCCCTGAAGGTATTACTTCCTTCATTGTGTGTGACTGTGTGTGTGTGTGTGCACTTGTGGTGTGTGTACGTGTATGATGGCAATGAGCATTGTGCCTTGACTGCGCATGTTAAGCTGCAAAAGTCATTAGGTCTTACTTCTCAACCATTCAGAGGACTCAATATAAATTCTCCTGTATTACTAGGTTGTCTAATTTTGGGAGAGCACAAAGAAATGTGCAAATGGTAGCAAGATCTGTGCTTATCGCACAATGCAGCGACCCCCATGTTTAACCCAGTTTTGCAGAGGAAAACATCACCGCTTAATTTGCTCACTCTGCAGGTCGGTTAACAGACAGCAAAACACAGCAATTTCCCCCGAAAGTAGCAGAGGAAATCTCAAATGCACACACTTCAAATGGGATTTAAGATGTTAATTAAGATGTTTCTTGATCACCGAACTTTGCTCAACTCCTGACTGCACACCTGACAAAATTATTCAGGGTGTGTGGGGAAAAATGTGTGATTTGAAGACTGGAAAGTGGAGGCTCTTATATGAAAAGGACCAGCACATGCACACACACACACACACATACACACACACACATACACTTACTCACAGGTAGAAATGGAAGGCAATTTGTCACTTGTGAATGGAAAGTAATTTGACAATTTGTCAATTTGTCAGGACCAAGGAAACACTATATAGCTTACTTTATTATTTCATGAAAAATTTAACAGCTACAGTATATTGCTTCAAATATGTAAACTTTCACATTTGTTGTAATCATTTTTCACAAAACCATAAATCCTCTTCTTTTTTCCATACCCCTTTGCTCTAGTGTATAATACATCTATGTGGTTGTCAATCTAAAACGATTTTGGTGTTGTCTGCAGATGTGTTTAATATATCACACAGATGCTCTCAATGATGCTCCCTCTTTCGCTCTCTCTTATTAACTCAGTAGTTTTCTCTCATTATTTTCTTTGTTATTTTCTGTCTTTTCTTTATAACATTTATGGTAGCCGTAGTTCATTAGCCAGGCTATTTTCAACAGGCTTGCATAGAAGACTAATGGGCCGGCATACCTTTTATTGCATACTGCAGTTCCATGACTGTGGAGGTCTATTACTTTGGAGCATCAAGAATTTACTCTCTACTGCTGCTGATGGGGAGGCCTTGCTAGGGGCTAATGAAGGGAAAGATCCACTTGGAGATAAATCCTCCTGCTGGTCAATAAAAAATTTGTTTGGCTACAGAAGAGAAGTAGAAACCAGCGTGTGAGTTCTGACCTGGAGTGAGTCCAGTCAATTCAGCAGGGATATTCACTATCTTTGTGTTTGTCTATGTATTTATCTATGGAAATGAAATATCTTATTGTAAAAACATATATTAATTCATGAATCTTAGTGAGCATGGGTTGCATTTAAGGTATCTTGAGTTAAACTTGAATTTTCCACGAGTATAAAAAACTTGAGCATTTTTTTCTTGAATTAATTATTACCATTACTATTAATACTAAGCTTTTTGAGCCTTTGCATGCCTTTCCACTGGATTTAGATTGTGAGTCACTGGGTACTGGAAATATGTATTAAATATGTATGGAGCTACATTTATGGCACCAACAGGTTGCTTAATGGCTGAAAGGGTGGACAGGACACTGTTTCTACTGCATAAGGGGAAATAAAGCTTTCTTGCAACAGCAGATGGTGGTGTGAGTGAAAGACTGACTCCATCCATTATGAGCGCTTATCCTTCTTACTCGATTAAACAAACTCATGCAGAGTGATGCCCCGGGGAGCAAACAGTAGCCTTCTCCTTTGCGACAGGAAGCAATATGGTTTATTGGAAATGTGGTGGTCATAATCTGGATCATAATTTACCAACACTTACAATACCTCCACTGTGCAACAGAGGCTACTACTAATTATCTCTACCACAGTTTCATTAATGATATCAAGGTATCTCAAGTCATTTACTATAACAATGATATACTGATTGCAGTAAAAATGTCCCACAGTGATAAATTGATCAAAATGCCTCATATACTGTAAAGTAACAGCTCTAAATGACATTTTCCTTTCCATATAAATGCAATAGGCAAAATAAAAAATTAAAGGCAAATATGGTGAAGCTCATAATGGTCTGTCATGCCAGAGACTGTCAGAGATGTTGATTCAACTCGATGGTCATTCAGAGGCTGTAGTTTGTAGTGTTATTAAGCAAATGTCCGGTTAAGTGTTTTTTTGTCGGCGTTGGTGAGGGTCTACTTGTGAACACTGGTTCTCTTTGCCAAAGCAGTTTTCCTGTGTGTGAAATATGTTTATTGATAGGTTCTCCTTGCCGCTTTATGTAATTTCCCAGTGTTTGTGACTGATGCAGCAGCAATTTCAACAGCGACAACTGCTAAGACAAAAGGCTTCTTCACAAAAGTGAGTCATCAAGTTGAATGTGAACCAGCAGCCAGCTTTACTGTAACAGAGATCTGAAAATCACAGTTTTTCAAGTCAACATAAGGCAGCTTAAAAGAGACCAGAAAGTATCTTACTCTATAGCAGCAGTACATCACCCACACACTCATTTGGGGTTTAGTGTCTTACTCAAGGGCTCTTTTACTGTTTGTGGTCTGTAACAACAGCCACCTTGCAGTTGATAGTGTGCAAATTTAATGGACTGCACTCCTCACCCAGTGCCAGGAATCAACCCAACAAACAGAATTTTTTTTCAACAGTGGTTTGTTGATAGTCAGTATCTCTACCTCTAGGCTAACCTTGAAGTTTTGACAAGATTAAATTGCACTGACATCATCATCTCCCAATGCCTTTACGGCCCTGGTAAAAGGTCCCTAAATCCTAAACTCGCAGTGCAGACAAAATTAGACTGACTGCCTGTAGCCTTGCACTGCTGAGCAGAAAACATTGGGAAAGGAGCAGGTGGCAACAGACATTACTGCCCACGTCCTCATGCCAGTCTGAACAGACATTTTCAGTGCTGGACATTTGGTAATAAATTCTGCCAATGGCAACACATAAAGTGATAACCGAATCAAAATTGCTTCAATTCTTTCGTTTCGGTCAGCACAGGGGTAGGGGAGGTGTTAAGTGTGGTAAAGGGTGGGACGAGGAGATTGTTAAATGGAATAACTTGCCATGTATTATGAATTTTCAGACGGGAAACCTGTCCTGCTCTAATATTCAGGATACTTTATTTTAAAGCATGGAGTAGACAGTAGCAGTCGTACAGATGCTTTTATACAGCTAAAACTCTTTGTATCCATAGAGATTGTCAAGCCTGATGTGCCACGTGTTTATACTCACCTAGACATCCCCAGTGTTTAGGTTTGTGCGGCTGTTCCATTTATTTAAGCAGCTATAAATATTTTAGCTCTAAAACTGTTGTGGGGGATGATACAAAAGTACTCTCAGCAGAATATTCATTACCTATAAATATTTTAGCTCTCATTTCACCAGCTTTCCATTGATTCATCTTGTGTGTATGTGTGTGTGAATATACATGTGAGTATGTTGTTTTCAGGGCTCAGTTTTGCTGCCCAATATTAGGTTGTCTGACATCTGCAATCAATAAAGCTGCTGGACCTCCAAGGTCAGCCTACCTCACACGAGACTGGCAATGTCTCTCTTAGGGGAATCTGCATGAATCTACACAATTACAGGCTTCGGTTGGCTACAGGATCATATTTTCTTAAACACCAGATATGGACAGGAAAGAAAAATACAATTGTTAATATTTACTTTACTCACTGAGAAGAAATAAACTGAGCAAATGCTTTACATGCATATTATTTATTTTAGTATATACAGGCATCTTTCAAATGCCTTTCAAAGGGCAAGTGCCCTTTAAAAGAAACTCAGGGCCCTAGTCACCATAAAAACCCATCTATGAGTGAACAAATATTATCTGTTATTAGCGGAAGAAAATGTTTGGAAAATCCTACTGCTTCACGCAACTTGCTTAACCCAACAAATGCTGCCCTGTAGTGTTCCACCTTAAATGAAATGTTTACCTCCTTCATGAGAAAATGAGGCAGCTGGGGTTGGTGTTTACTTTCATTTTGAGAGCATTAGAGGCCTATATGTAAGTGAACCCTGCAGAATAATGGAACACACAATGGAGATGTCACCCAAGTGGGTTCTCTCTCATACTTTTCCTCTCCAGAGAGGGCATCTGCACATAAACTTACATTATAGATGTTTAGCTTGAGTGCATCCCGTTGCTTCTGGCATTTGATTTCACACATTGTTCTCAAGTATTCAATGGAATGATGTATCCTAGGTGATTGGGATTTAGATATACATAGGTCAAAGGTGCAGACCGCTGTAAGGATTTTCAATAGTCTCTTCCTAATGAATGTTTTCACTCTCTACTTGTCAATAACACAACGATCCCCTGCACTGAGAATACATTAAAAGCTACAAGAATATTAGCTTGTGTATAAAAACAAAAATTATCTCGGCTGATTTTTAAAGATGTGCTTTAGTTGCAATTAGACCCCAACATCAACACGCAACATGAAGTACACAAAACAGTCTCATCAGCACACTCAAGAAAATGTAACAACACAATCAACCTCAGACAGCTGGTTACAAGCAACTACTCTGCAGTTCTCTAGTGTTTTTTGGTGATAAATGATGCAGAAATAGTGTGAAAATGCAATGTTTTCTCATTATGGCCGCCATGAACAGTGGTAGATCTGCTTGGCTCTCACTTTTCCATGGGTGATCATTAGCTGGTTAAGGGTGAACCCATCTGTTTCCCCAGTGCCTTTGCCTAGCTTAGCATTCAGGATGTCAAACACATGAATTATTCAAACATCTTGATTAACATAAAGGACCCCTTGATGGTCAACATGCTGAACTTTGAGTGTACATGAAACAGAAAATCTATATTACAAGTGTATGAAGATAAAACTTTGTTGGTGCACTGTAAGGAAACTAATGGAAGCTTGGAATGTGTCTATTTATTATTTTCATGTACTGTTTTCATTTAGTACAGCACTTAAACGACACATCTTTTCTATAAAGTATAGCATATTGTACAATATTATAGTGGAATTGTATTTTAGTTTGAATGTATTTGATAATGTACAAAGATCTGTTCTTAGATTTAAGGCTCTTTTCGATTCTGCCATTGGCAGCGATGTACTTACTTATAGCACTTGTAATTCATCACCAGCCCTCACAAGTTTGATGAGACATCTTGTTGTTTTCAATCAAGGTTCTATGCAATTTATGTAAAGCTCTTATGTGGAAGTTGCTTTGGATAAAATCGTCTGCTAAATGCCTAAATGTAATGTAATGTAGTACAGCACTTCATTACAAATATATTGGCTACTACTGTAAACTAAAGAAGACTAAATGTCCCATGTACATTGAGATTCATTATATGTATATATAGTCATTTTGAATGTACTTGTAATAATCCTAGTACTCTACATTAGTATTTCAGCTTTTATGTAAAGGTTTTTCATGCCTTTTATATAGATAAATAATTAATTCTGTGTCTCTCATAGCTATTATTGTACAAGGCTTTGGTCAGTGGGCTTAAATAACTACCAGAAACAATAAACGAGGCCTTGACTTTTCCAAAGTTGTGATTCTGAAATGAAAACCATTCAGTAGAAAAGAGCTTCATGTTCCAGTTTAAAGAAACACACACGCACACACACACACACACACACACACACACATACATATACAGTATGACCAAACCCAGAACAATGCACCAAAGCATAAATGCAACTCTTAGTCACATATTCCCAATGTGCACATGTATTAAAGTCATTTAACATTTCAATTTAACATTTTCCCTTGGGCACAAATAGTCTAGCGAGCTGCCTGTAATACTGTTAAGTGGTGATGATGTAACGTCTTGTATTCCACTGCAACACTGATATTACACACACACTCACACCCCTGGGTCTTGAGTCAATAAATGAAGGCAGCTGGCTTTGATTGCACTTATCAGTCAACATTTATTCCCAGTCCATCCCCATTTAGCATCCTTTGCAATGCTGTTATCTCGTTGGGCAGCAAATATGAGATAATCCATTGACAGTACAACTGATTGCGTTGTGATGTTCCCAGTGCAGTCTACACAATGCGAGCAGTCATTAAAAAATGCATGCAGCATAAGTATTCTCCTCTGATACGAGACACATGTTCTGTATTCTCTGAAGCGTTCTTCTTCAGAGAGAGCATTGCCTAGCACAGCGGCACCTCCTATCTTTCCACACCCCTTTCTTCCATTCTGGCACTCTTTAACAAATATGACAAGATACCAAATCAGATGCTGCAAAGAACACCTGTGTTTTGTATAGCAAGTAGATATTGAACATTGTACTGAAGGGAATGGGTGCAGAGAAAGATCCCTGACATCTTTTGGTCAAGGTGCCCACATGCTGGGTCTCAATACGAAGAAACTCATAATTGAATGATTTCATACAGTGAGCAGTGTATCCTTGTACTATGGATAATCCTTGAAGCGCTGCTAATATTCACAGTCTAAAGGATAGCCCTGCATTGGCAACAGGACTACTGGTCAGAAGCAGATGCCAGTGCAGAATCCCACTGACAGTGGCTGAAGAAACCTCTATAGGTGAGAGTCCTATGATCTGTAATTCAAGTTTTATCTGAGCACATGTTTTACCACATGCATTTAGTTTGCATTTCAGCCAGATATCTGTCGCCTAGAGGAGCCTGCCACATTAATCAAATTGTACACTCACTTTGCTAACACAACTTTATTGCACCCATATGGATACTTCTCATTTGATATTATGTCACTGAATCTGCTATTTAGAAATAGGCAAACAAGTTAGCCAATACATATAAAAATGTTTTTAAAAACTACTGCCCTTATCCTTAAAATTGAAAAAAGAAGAATGTTTTTTTCTTCTTTGTAATAACAATTGTCTGAAGGTCAGTGCCACAATTTGGGGAAGACTGGCAACATTTTGCCACAGATTTCAAACTAAGTACCATGACCGAAACATAATATAGAACATTAATAGTTAATTGAAGGTCACCAAAGTACGTTTGATAAGACGGCGTGTGTCCCTGACCATTAAGCCACCAGGACCCCAGTCCTTTAAAATATTGACAGCCACTTACAACTTGCAATTTTCCTTAACTGTACGGTCAGTAGATTTGGTGATTTGATATAATATTTTATTTGATGTCAAATCACTACCTGGGGGGCTGTAATAACTTCACAGACCTGCTGTCTGTGTGAACCACAGGGAAATTTACTCAGAAGCTCCCTCTAGTGTTTAATTCCAATAAATAAAATGTGTCCACTGAAAACCCAGCAGTAGAAACAACAGAGTAATATTTCTTGCTTAACCAGCTGCAACATCCACACAGATCTTCCACCTTCAACCAAGAACAAAACAATGGGAGAAGCGGTTTTGGTGCAGTGTTTCTGCAGCTGGTGGAAGTTGTGTTTCGTGCTCAAATGCAGAAAAGACAGGCTCTCTCCATCTACTGCATGAGATTGGTACCTTGATAAAGATACTGTATAGTGCACATATTGTCTTATGTAAAATCCATATTTGACATAAATCTGAACTTTCAAACATACATTTCCCAACTTCTCAGTTGACATCAACATCAAGTGATGTTTACATACGTACAATAAATACTAAAACGCCTGTTGAAATTATTTCAGGCTTTCTGAGCTTGCTGGACTAATGCTTGGAAAATGCTATTTCTGTGTTGTGTTGCTGCTTCCCTGGTGTGCTAGGCCATCTGAGATGGCACTAGGGGGCATTGTTATACCACAGGAGGAAAGACCTGCCACCAATAAAACCATTACTATGGCAACTAGATTTTCATGCTCCTTCCTTTGTGGGATACATTTTGCACATTTTCTGTGTAGTTCAAAACATAGGACAGAGGGCTATGTGAACTACCATTGGGACTGTACGTTTTGCTACATGAAAATAAATTGCTATGAGTTGTCAGACTCAGCATTAGAATATAACTTTTTCAATTTGGGTGAAACGTTGTCTTTCCATATACTAAATACTATACTATATATAACCAGTTCAATTAATACATATTGAGACTCAAAAGTGGAGAGGAATCTATAGATCTCACTTATCAGCAGTGAAGAGCCTTGCGCAAGAGAGAAACACAACTTGAGGTCAAGATTACAGGTCAGCACAGCACAACGGCCTTAAAATGGGTGAAAATGTGTGATCTCAAAGCTGTGTCATCTCTATGGAGGGTAATGTCAAGGTTCAATACCCAGTGTAATTGGAATGTAAGCTTCTTCTCTATACCTCACAATTAAGTTTGGACCTTGTGGGAACGGAGCATGGCGTGGACAACTTTATTTTTTATTATTATATGTTTAGATGCAAGTTAACTTTTTTGTGTTTAAGTGTATTTGCAATCCACAAAAAGCCCATCAAGATTTTATAAGATTAGAACACTAAAAAAAATTCATACCCCAGTTAAAACTCTAAAGGTCTGTGTTGTAAAATGGAAATGCGAGCACACTTTCACTGGAATAAGAGACTTATGCACTCACAACAATACAACAAAAAATGTATTATTGTGTGATATTTGGTAAACTAATGAATACGCACTGTTTAAATGAAGAGTGTGTGTACATGATGTGTTGCATTCATGTTTTGCATCTGTTGTGCTGTACACAAAGCACCAGTATATTGAAGGGTGTAGCTTTTTTTAAAGCCTATCCTTGATTGCCAAAGTAGGCCTGGAAATTAAAATCTCAAATTTATAGTCCACCTAAGAGAATTTGTCAACAAAAGTCTATTTTTATGCCGGAGAGCATCCTTCACCATGTGATTTGACCCTCTGATTACACAGTTAGTGTTAACAGTCATACTGTATGTATAATGAAATGCTTAGTCTGTGTTGTCAGTATGTCTATGGCAAAATAAAGTAAAGGCATTGTGTCTGGTGAATAAAGTGAATCAGATTTAGAATCAGGAACAAAACTTGTAATATGTGTAAATGAGTTGGATTTTAGATCTTTAAAATGACTGACCACAACACTGTGTACTAAGTCTGGTTTGTAATGCCACTGTTATACAAAAGAAACCCAAATACTGTAGATATTATTCAACATCAGCAAATCTTACTTAAATTGAACTAATAAGATTAGAAGTCTGAGAATACTTTTTAATAAATTTCATTTTAGTGCCCTCTGGGTGTCAACGTTTTCCAAGATAGGCCAGCAATAAATTATGATTTTCATTAGTGATAATGTGACAGATATTTTCTTGATAAATCAATGAATTACAGAAAATATAGGAAAAAGAAGATTTCCAAGCTGATACATTAAAATTGCTTGTTTTGTCAACTCAACTCAATTTCTCTGCAGGAATGTGCTCTCTCCACATAGGCCTACCTGCACTTCACATTCCTCCAGACATTTGAACAATCGCTGCAGGTGGCAGAATGGTTCATCTCTGGCACAGTAAAATACCCAACATGTCTTTCATTCTTGGTTGGTGTTGATTGTGTTTGTTCACTCACAGATCTGAAATGACTCTGCTGCAGCTGGAGTGTTAAGTGAACTCGGATGGGTGTGTCGCTGTACAAACACTGGCACAGATTGAAGTCTTCTCACCTACTCTTTCTAAGTGTGCAAGGGGGGATATATTATAGTCTACAGTATCACTTGAAATTATGATTTATTCTTAGTTGAATCACCTCCGTAGAGAGAGGGAGAGAGAGGGACAGAGAGGGAGAAGTCCATCCAGCAGCCGTTCATCCTCTTTGGATATTCAGAAAGGGTGCATGAACAGTGATTGTCCTTTGAAATTACAAAAAACTAATGTATACTCAGATTTTCAGTTTTTTTTTGCATCTTAGAAATAGCACTGTGCGCAGGTAACGCCGCTCTCGTTCCTCGCTTTTCCTTTGAATGAAAACTTGCCCCACGTTAATTGCAGGCCGACGCACATATTTTACTCAAAGCCTTGGGCGCATGCCGGTTATAATATATGACAGCAGCCATTCCACCAATACAGTCTTCAGAGTCGCTGCGTGTCCTTTGACCTCTGGCTTCTAAAATAGAGAAACGACCTTGTGGAGACTTGAGTCACAGCTGGCAGTTGTTGACTGGGCAGTCTTGGCCGCCAGTTAAAACGTTTCAAAACGTTGGACGACTGAAGTAAAAAGTCTGCAGGAGTTGTGATGTTTGCCCATCCACCAGCGCTAAATCATTCCGCGGACCAGAAGTTGCCATCACTGTTACATTTTGGACACGACGAGCTGAGTTAAAGAATCCTCCACTCCAGTGGCTCGTCTTATGGGTAAGCTGTACAACAAAATGAGCCTTAAGACAACTTAATGTGATTTCTTTTTTTTTTGACGTTTGTAAAAGCATATTGTGATAAACTGGAATGCCAGCATGCAAGTTGCTGCAAGTTGAACGTCTTATTTATCAGCTTAAATCAGGAGCAGTTCTCAGGTAAATGCTCTACCTGTGAGCTGTATGATCCCCGTGGAGCTCAGAGACACAACAATCGAAAATGAATCTGCACCTAAACGGGTTATTAGAGCTAAAGTGAAATGTCTTACAGTGCATGATATCAAAAAATCAGGAAAAAGAATCCTGAACAAGTTTGGATTTTTATCTTGGCTAATGTCATAGCAGCAGCTCTGTTGTATTACATTTACTTTTTTTTCTGCAACCAGCATATTGTAGCTACCCAACTCATTCAAGTGACTTACACATTTACACCCCTCAGTCAGTGATTCAGAGATTATTGGAATTTGTGACCCATGGTTAGTTAAGAGGTCTGAAAGTAAGGCATCTCTCAGAAACATTGTATTACATACTCTTGTATCAGGCTAGTTGTTTTATTCCTATTCCTCATGCTGAGCAACGTTTATCAAAGTGTTTCCTACAGCAGAGTGTTTATTAGAGATAGAGTTTTCAGATAGTGTGGGACTCAGATTTTCAGATTTGTATGGTGATTGTGCTGTACAGTCATGTTAAACTCACTTGATTTCTGCCTCTTTTGAAAGTCAGAATATCTTACACGAATGCAAATAGCTTATAGTGAGATTACATTTTACCGTGTCTGTTCCTCTGTCTAGCCACTCAGAGAATGAAGAGGAATAGTGGCGGGTAAGTTGTTGTTGACTGGCCATGCTCAGTCCTGTCTGTGAAGCTGGCCTATTCAAGCCTCTGCAGCTTTATCATAGCGAAACAGGTCGAGCCTCCCTCTTTGTGTGACCCAACTTGATTGAAATGTGTTAATTGGGGAATTCTGGGACCCTCACTCCCTGTGGTGATGTGTGGGCCGAGTTTTCAATCATTTCATTTACAGTACAAGTTGTTACATGAGAAACAGGTCAGCCTTTAATTCCAACTTTGAAAAACATCCAGTTATGTGTTCATTCAGGCGCGGTGTGCTCTCTCTGAGATTCTCTTCACTTCAATCTTAAATGATGGCAATGTACAGTATGTGAAAGTATGCATACACAGTTTATCAGGAGTTAGCAAATATGCCAATATACAGTACCAGTGAAAAGTTTGGACACACTTTCCCATTCACTTTAATAGGAAAGTGTGTCCAAACGTTTTACTGGTCCTGTATATGTACAAGAATATGACATAAACACACAGACAAACCCCTGGTTCATTGGGGATGGTAATGTCGGTCCATTGGTCTATTGGTCCTACACTTTTGTCCAGAATGAATTGGCGCAGATCTATATCTTACAGCAACAAATATTAGATAGAGTGCCATGAAATTTGGTTCATTGTCCCCAAAGGATGATGTTGACTGCTTTTCATGTAACGCCAAAAACAGGACAAAATGTCCACAAGTCCAACACTTCATGAGAGGATACTTTTAAAGCCTGTAACAGAATTCCCTTCAGCCTCAGCTGCACCTTAAGATTAACACTAAAAGTTAGCATGCTAGCAGGCTAACATGTTAACTGTACACATGATTACATTCTGCGGTTTAAATGTGAAGATTTCCCGATTTTCTTTGTTTTATATCATTGTAAACTGAACATCAGTTTCAGAAGAGTGTTTTGCACTGTTGGTAGGATAAAGCAAGAAATGTGAACACAAAACTGAAATGGGCATTTTAAATTATTTTATAAAACTTGATTGACCAAACGATCAATTGATTATTCAAGAAAGTGATCAGCAGATTAATCAGTAATGAAAATAATCATTAGTTGAAGTCTATAAGCACTGAAAACTTTGAATCATGGGCTGCAACTAATGAATGTTTTTGTTATTAATTCATCTGTGTCTGTGTCTGAATATGGTTGGACCATATCCGGACCCTCCACATTCTTCACCCTCTACACCTCTACACCCTCTATTTTCTACCGTTTATTATTATTTTTTCAATAACTTTATTGAGCAGTGTAACTGTATCAAAAAGCTATTTCCCTTCTGGGATTAATAAAGTATTTCTGATTCTGATCTGCCAATTGTTTTCTCAATTAATTGTTTGTCTGTAAAATGCCAGAAAAATGCCCATAACAGTTTCTCCCAACGCAAATTGATGTCTTCAGATTTCATGTATTGTCTGGCCAACAGACCACATTTGAGAAGCTCAAACCAGCAAATGATTGGTGTTTTTGCTTCCACAGTCTACTTGAAATACACAGGCATTACTGGCTCTGCCTAACCCTCCTTCAGTGTAAAGATTTAGCTCTTTCTTCTCTCTCTAAGAAACATTGTATCGTGCAGGTTGTTTTGACTAAAAGGTTTTCCACAAATATGAAGTGAACCTTCCAAATCCATGGCTCACCGGCATTTTCTGGATTATTAGAGGCAGAGAAAGGATGATAAATTCTAAATGTCAGATGGTGAGTGCTTTGTCTGAGTACACTTCTTATGAAGCGAGCACGCTGGAAATGTCACAATGCTTTGACACCGTGAAATGGAAATCCAACTTGCTAAAGCAAATAGCTCCCCAGTGGCAACAATGTCAGAACATAAATGTAAAAGTGTCCTAGTAAATCACCTACTACTCTTTTTTTCAGAAGTTGTACACACTGACACCCTGGGACAGGCATATCCAGCATGTGTTGCCACATGCCAGGCATGCTGTCTCCACCTATCTATTCTGCCTTTCAGAGAAAAAGAAGTGATAATAGCTTCTCAACAACCTCTGTAATTGTATAATTGGAGCCTGTCAAAAGAGTTTTGCTATATTCACTCAGTACTGCAAGTCTAGGTCAAACCCTGTCTTTACAGAAGTGATAAACTTAGAAAAACACTTCCAAAACTTGAACGTTTGTGGAATAAACATTACATTATTACTGTATTGTTATGACATTATTTATGTAGCATATTTATGCAACATTCTGTTATTGTACAATGTGCTCAATGTGTTTGAAAGGCTGCCAAATGTGTCGTGACAGAACAGAGTATGTTTCGCTACCGTCAGCATCTGAGCACCTCATTGTTATCCATTAGGAGCAGCTAGTGCAGTGTAAGAGCCTTACCAGGCAGGGGGTGAGTTTCTTAGCCACTTAATCAGTGACGCGGTGGGAAGAGTAAAACCCAATGCCAGTCACTTACTGTATAGTCAACAACATTATGCTATCAACATGCAGTCGCTGCAGGAAAGAAAATAAGATAACCATATAATCTAATTCATTGGTAGAATAAACTGTCTTGGTTGCAAATAACTGCTCTTCTGCCACTTGCAGAGGGATTTCAGATGGTTAAATGTGTGCATTTGTTGTTATCAAATTCTGAGAGCCACTGGGAATCGATATGCGTTTTGGAACTTTATTGATGAGGCAGATGCAGGTGGGGATTCCCTTAATTAGAAAGTATTGGAAGAGACACATAACAAACCCACAACATTTTATGCTATAAAGACTAACATCAACTTTCAGCTTTCAGCTGTTTAGTATAAAGTAATTTAAGGTTTCTCATCACTGCAAAATATAAAAGGCATACGATGCTAAATTATTTAAAGTGCAAAGCTCTCTAATTGCAGTGGGAACAACAACTAAGTGTAAATGAACATATTCTGAATGAGACGCTGTCAAATCATTCATAAATTACTACAATCGGTTCAATAAATTGCCTGTGGGAAACAACGAGTGTTTTAAAAGAGATGGGAAAGGTTGCGAAATATTTCCTATTCCTGAAGCAAAGAATGATTTTGAAAAAAAATGTGATCGTGTGTTTGTGTGCACATATTTCACATTTACATTATAGACGGAGAAAGCAGTCATGTGGATTAACCGTTTAAGTACTGTTTAAGAAGATAATCTGAGAATCCTGCATACATGACTAAAGCCTGTGTACTTTAGAAGGTAAGATAACAGCTGTCAGGAACGTAGTGTCATAATTGATCTTGTATCTTGCATGTTTAAATTATGTTTTGTGCAAACTAAACTTTTGTATTGGGTCCAGTCTTCAGTACCACAGTGCCGTCCATCGTCTGCAACCTGCCCCCAATACAAAATGAAGGGAGAGAAAGAATCTAAAGGAGAATTTTTATGTTTGGTGAAGGGTGGCAGGTGGCTCTGCGGTGTTGCTCCCATGGTCTTTCCTGCTGTGAGTATTAGTTTGCGTAGAACCTCCCTGCTCCTGTTCCATAAAAGGACACCCAGGAATCCCTTCCCCACTTGTCGTTCAATAATGTAATGATTCTTGGTTGGCTTCGATCAGAAGATGACCATGAAAGAGAAACTACATGGGTTGAGCACTGATGGGTGTATTTGGTGAAGAAATTTATTGCACTGTTCCGAGGACAGCCAGTCCATGTTTGGAATGCTTGTAAAATATTTACTGGAGTCACTGACACAGGAACTCACCACTGTCAACACTGTGGTTTAAAATAGAGGGATCACTGTCAGAAACTGATTGTGTCTTTGCCTGTCTATCTTGTCTGCCTTCTTACCTTTGCTGAGAGATTTGTTAGCATCAAACTTTGATCCATTAAAGGACTAAGCTTGTATCCTGTGGAAATGTTTTTAAAATTCCCAGTAAATATTTCCAGCATAGATACCAGCAGTCTTGTTACCATGGTGTCTGGCTTTCTTCCTCTCAGCTCTGGCTGTTCCTAACAACCAAGAGCAAAGGTCATGACCGCTCCAG
This sequence comes from Nannoperca australis, assembly GCA_036023655.1. NCBI lineage: Eukaryota > Metazoa > Chordata > Actinopteri > Centrarchiformes > Percichthyidae > Nannoperca > Nannoperca australis. The sequence continues at coordinate 15,574 of JAVQJD010062685.1, read as the reverse complement.
CCGACAACTGATTGGTGAAATAAACGCCTCACACAGGGGGCACAAATAACTTTGCACCCCGTCTGAATTGGAGCATCTGAAGTTTCTCTAGTGAGCACAAGAGCAGCGGGATGATCTGGCTTTGAGGGCGGTCATGTATGCTGCCCTCAGCCTCCCTCCACCCCCCGTGCTGCACTTTCAGGAGCTTTTGCACAAGTCCAATTGACAATAGGCTGCATTCCTACTAGCGATGAGGAACATGGTTTGCTGGCACTTGAAATGCTGGCACAGCATTCATCTGGACTCTTACTTATGAACAGTGCCCTCACTGTGAAGATGCCTCTTTTGAGACAAGTGCTCACTTTGAGACAGAAATACGAAAATAAGTCGTGACATATACAGCACATCGCCTTGTTGACAGTGACAGCATGTCCCAGTTGCCATACTATGAAGTAAACATCTCTCCGCGTGTGGGCCCCTCCTGCAGATTTCTCAGTGGATCATTGCAAGTCTGTTTTGTTTTGTTTTGGTCCTGGAACGAGGGCAGCTTTAGGCCTGTTTAAAACCAGGATCTGTCAGATAATCGTCACGAAATCTGAGTGTACAGCAGGCACATGTGTGGGGAAATGTGATAAGAGGTCTCCTGTGTTTGACAGAAGTAAAGAATTTAGCTATGACGCATGGTTTCCATGTTCATACAAGTTCCCCTGCTTTAAGGCTGGGATGATCTACATGAGCCAGGTTCCCACCCAAAAGCAGGCTCAAAACATGTCTCTTTTAGTTTCTGCCATGTAGTACTTGCAGTGTAGCCTTTGATTTTTTATAAGCAGACAGTAGTGGAAGAAATATTTAGATCCTTTCCTTGTGAAAGTATCAATACCAAAATGAGAAAAATACTGAGTTATAAGTTGATGTCCTGAATTTCAAATGTTATTTAAGTAAAAGTGAATGTGTAAAAGTGAATCAGCAAAATGTACTGAAAGTATGAAAAGTACTCATCCAAGCATCTTATGTTATTGTTTTATAATAGGATGACAGTGTCATACATACCTCATTTGATTACTTTAGTAACTCATTATTAATTACTTTATGTATTTTTGGGTATTAGAGCTTATTAGATCTTAATAAGTGACTAGTAACTATACCTGTTAATTAATATTATTTATTGTTAATTAATTAATTGACTAAGCTTTGCGGCTCTATTTGAATCATTATACTAAAGCACAGAAAGGGATGATATGTGATTTAATGAAAACATATGTTCAAAGTATTATATATGTTATAACTTTTATAATTAGATTTATAATATTATCTTTTATAACCTTTAGGATCAGCAGCATTTTTAATGCTCAGAAGTACTCCCCTGTGGTGAGTACATTGCGCAAGTGCTATACAAGCGTGTTTGAATTCCTATGTGTCATGGTAATATATGTTGTTTTATCTTTATTATATTTTCCCCAGGCCTCTGAAATCCTTAGTTCTACTTTTGTAGCACATCATGAGAGGATTAACTTTGACCCTTGCACTCAGCGCAGTGATTTTGCTCATCTACTGCTGGTATTCCTAACAACGAGCTCTGAACAGAATATCTGATTTTTCCTGCTGCTGGAATTTGATTCATATGCTAATGAGTTGAATTCCCATAGATTTCTTTCTCCTGTGCCGTAGATATCAACCCCAAAACTCTCTGCCTCCCCCCTCTCGCTTTCTGTCTGTTTTTGTCCCTCCCGCGCTCCCTGACATTAATGCTTTCTTGGGGTCACAACCTTGCTCACAGTAATCTTACACATGACTCTTCGAGTAGTGTGGTAATGTGCATTTCTACCTTTGTTAATATGCATCTGCATTGTCATCATGCCATGCATCTCCCTATTTGTCTAAAATTCTTATTTCCAGTGAATAGATAAAAATGAGGCAGCTTGGAAATTCCCTCAAATAAACATAGTTTTTTTGGCAACTTAAATTTTTTGGCAACTTTTGGCAACTTTCTTGTGGAAAGCGTTTTTACATTAAAATGCAATATAGTTTATCTTTGTTATCTTAAAAATGAAGGACTGGTTACTATAGTTATACCTTGGCCCTAGCCCCAGGAGATCCTACTTCAATTGTATACAAGGACATGGTGAACATAATTCTTTTGAAACAGTTAAACCATGTCATTGATCTGTGTTTAAGGTATGTTAAACTGCAGGTAACCACATAGCAACCTAATTTACGCTTCCTTCTAAGATACTTAATTCTTACATATGAAATTAACTTCACCATGAGTAAAATGAATTACAAGCACATTTTTCTGAAGTAAGTGACTATGGTATGATGGTAATAATGCAACTCCATATATTAAGATGTATTATTTCCATCATTTTTGTGTTTTAGCATACCTCGTCATGTATTATTGGCTACAGTGGCTACTTTATTAGGTACACCTATACAATCTAAAGCAATCTAATAAAACTGTTATATAATCTATATATAATCTGCAATCCTTTAAGTGTTAGGTAATGCAGCACATTAAAATAAAACACTAATGGCTAATGGCTAATGTTGCTGATCTAGGGAATGCTGTGTCTGTACTAGCACATATGACACTCATTCTGTATATGAACACATTTTGTAAAAATGACGATGGGAAAAATTACATTTTAATAACATCATTCATTTTATTGCAACATTATAAGGACAAAATGTCCTCCTTACTCCTAGCAGTACCTTTGTGTGATAAAGCGAGTTATTTGATAATTGCTAGTCAGCAGAGTTGCCAGGGGGAATCGCTGACTTACAGTAAACCGGCTTCAGTTGATTCTTGGCTCTGAATCTGAGACCAGCCACCCTGAGTTTAATCACAGCCTGCCAGTGTCTGTGTTGAAACATTTATTAACCTGAAGGATGTTGTCACCTGTCATGTGCCCCACCTGTTCATGCGCTGAAAGATGTCAAGCAGTGTATCATCTGCATATGGATTGATCTGGGCCACCAAGTCCTTCAGAAATTTTTTTTTCTTTGGCACTTTCCCCCATACACCAGCTTCCAAACTTCCGACCCAACACAGTGAAACCCATAAAACATTCTTTAATGGACCCTTTCAATTGGGCGCACAGACTAGAACAAACACTTTCATTCATGGTGTTCCAAAAATGCTAATGAAGCAAGGTCCTGACACTTTCACAGGGGTACCCCTGTCATGGTCCTGTGTTAGACAGCAGTGAGTCTATCACTCACACAGGGTGATGCAAGGTACAACTCCTATGTTGGCGGTCCCAAGAGTAATTTCGACCTACCAAGCTGATGAGTTTCCTCAAGCGCCATTGGCTCTGAGCCATAGCATTGACGTAACAGGTTAAGGGCAAACCAGGTTAAAATAAGCTGAAATTGCAAATTGGGGTAAGTTTGCAGAAACAGCTCATGAAATGCCTTTAGTGCAGTAATATTAACACATTTTATAAACCATCAGTTACTTTTACATTAGGATGACCCTGATTGTGTTTTTAGTTTGAGATACTAAAATGTAGATAATATTACATACAAATGATGTATCAGTGGTTTATTTCCTATACACATTGTAGTTTTAAAGGACAGGGTTTTATTAAATACATTTTTTCAAAATTTTTATTATAAAAGAAAAGTTGGATTTATCTGATTGATAACATGTTGTGTGACCTTGTCAGCGCTTGCTTAACATTTAATAATGTTTGAGGAATAGCTTTGAGGGTTCACATTGAGGTGACTCATGAGCCTTAGTCTCTTGACATGTTCCAGCAGATGCTTCAAAACTCATTGATTGCCAGCTCATAAGGAGTAGGCGGATACATAATGTTTTTCACACGTTGATTTTGTAAATGCAGTGTTTGCCAGAAAAATTGCATTTGCTGTTTTTTTTCTCCCACAAGCATTTGGAATTTCAGCTATTAATTGTCAACACTTGCTGTGGATTTTTTTCTTTCTTTTTCTTCAGAACTGGGCGTTAAATGAAAAATTATTATAAATTAATGTAGGCAAGGTACCACTACCTCTTAATGACACACACTTATGGGATTGGAGTCCTGGCTCAGACTGTCTTTGTCCAGTAAACAGATGCTGAAGTAGAAACATTACTCCTCATCGTTTTCTGTCTTGTTTAAAAAGAAACTAGCCTGCAGGTTTTTTTCAAAGTGACAGGAAAATCACCCTTTTCTTTTTTCCTTTTCTTTTAGTCTAGCTACGACATGAGTAATGACATTCACAAACAATGTTTTTTTGGGTGTTTATTAGGTAGGATGGGAGTGGACATGTGGGGGAGTGAGAGTGTTCACAATAGTGTGTGCATGCTACAAGACCAGGCAGGTCTCTTCCTGAAGTGAGGCTTCATGTCTTTCTGTGTCAGAGCTCTTTGGAGATGAATTTTAATCCCTAGAATCAAACTGTTATTTTTAAACAATTTTAAAATGCAATTTATCACAACTACAGTACATGGACGTCTCTGTAGCTTTGTGGGTGGCTGTTATTGTCACTTCTTTCTATTCCTCCCACCAATGAGAAGAATACAAAGAAAGGGAGGAGTTAAGTGTGTCAACAGGTGTATTCCCTGTCCTTTGACTCAATTAGAAACAGTAAATTTACTGCCATTACGTATGGACGGAGGAGTTTGTATTAGCTGGATATCTGCTGTTGAATGTTTTGTATTGCTATAGCTAAATCAATAGCTGGAGAGCAGTTAGTTTATTTGATTAATGAATGCAATTCTTTATATGTTCATACACAAGCTGAGTTACACAATAAAAGTAGACCCATCAGAACCCATGAAAAAAGCATGTACATTGCAAATCATGTACACACATTCTCCAGCATGTCCAGTTCTCTAAGAGAAATGCATTGTATTTCAAAAAGAATTCTCACTCTGGTGTTACATGTAGGAGCTAATCTTGGACATGAATAGACACATGGTGCCAGCACTGTATTTATAGGTCATCTGCCCTGACGAACTAAACATATTGAAATCAGTGTTAAAATAAACTAAAGACATAGTCTTTGATGCATACATAAACTAAACTAGTCTCCCCACCACGGAAATTCAAAACATAGGAGTGGAACCCACTATGATACCCCAAACAGACTCAATTTTTGATACTGAACATGGACAAACACTATGAAAGGAAATCCTGAGGCTATTATTAAGTTATTATTTCATCATAACTTTCATTAAAACATTAATATTTGCGAAAACAGCCCTAAAATCCTCGAAAAATATTTATGTTTTAAGTCAAACCTTTGCAAACTTAGCTTTGGCCAAAATACTGGAGGACTGGACCTTTGCAAACAGTGGTTTTGAAGCAAAATGTCTTCAATGTGTTGGATTTTAAACCAAACCCAGCTAAATACCATTTTAGGCCTTCAAGATGATCCCATAAACTAATTACCAGCTTAGTTCAGACCATAGAGCACAACACTGCTCCCTTATTTGCCTCTCTGCAACAGTGATAAACAATGTGTCAGGGTGAAGGAAGGTGTGAAGAGGTCTTCTCGTGGCCTCTGTGTTTGAAGGGAGGATGTTGAGTGTGACTGCTTGTCTCCACACAGTCTCTCCCTGTGCTGTAAGCTGTGGCAAACTGATTAAGCTCCTGAATGCCACTCTTTGTCACTCTTCACTTCTTCAGTGACATGTTTCTATGGTGATTCATGTTGTTTCCTAGCCTGTGTCACTCAACAGACTTTTGACTTTTTTTTTTATAAATTACATTTTTGTAATAATTCATGATCATGCCCCCATGTTTTTTGTATTTTTCCAAAAAAGCTAAAGGTGTAGAAGAGGAGAGTCTTTTTTCAATCAGGAAATACCTAACTTTAAGGTCGGTGCTTTGGTATCAGGAATTTAAGGTTGTAATAGCGTCTGTTTTCGCGTGCCAGGCTCGCTCCTGTTTATAGAGGCATCTCTTCACATGGCATTCCACAAAGCACTGTGTGCCTGAGCAGGAACCACTTAAAGCTTGGTGGCACTTAAATAAGCAACACACCACCATAAACTTCCACACAGCACATGTGCTCTGCCAAAGTAACAGTTATGTTAATCGATGGAAGGAATCAAATCACTGTTCTGGCGTTGAGCATGTTTGAATGATCTAAAAATGGTGTTTACATTTTCAAAACCTATCTGCTGGAGGGATTGATCACAGGCAAAGAGTACAAAACAGTGTTTGTTTAGGTCAAATAAATCACATGCCAGTGAGGCATGTAATGAGGGTAACTATTCAAATGCAAATATTTGTTTAACCTCGAAATTTCCACGTGCAAAGTGTTTTTGTTACAGTGTTTGAAAGTTTTGAAATGTGAGCCGCAACGTGCTTCTGCTCTAAACCTGTTATACTTGTGTACAATGTAAAAGTGTAGAACTCCTGCCTCTTTACATAATACTGGAAGCACAGGTTCTATGTGGATGTGTTTGATGTGTGTCAGAGAGCTGTTTGTGTGAATTCCAGACTTGCGTGATTACTAGCTTGTTGAAGTACTCGGGGGACTGAAGCAGAGACGAGGCACATGTTACTGCACCAACAAGTAATGACGGACAGACGCATTGACCTTAGAGGTAGGGGTAGTTGTTTTAAATCTTGATGTGTTTAGAGGGAACCACAGCTATAGGTTGTTAAGCCCATATTGTATGTTACTGAGACTTATATTGCACCAGATTAGCCTGCTATAGACAGAGATATCTGTGGTTGTCAAGATTTAAAAATTGTTTTGAGAATTCTTCAAACAATCAACCATTCACTGAAAACTGTGCAATTTTTTTCTTTCCTCATAGAGAAAAACAGAATATGGGACTATAAACTTTAAAGATGTGCTTTCTTCCTTTTTAATATGTGGTTTGTCTACACTTTATCATAACTGATAAAAATGGGTTACTGTCCTGAATGAGCAGGCTATTCTGACACTTCATTTATTTGATACAATCCTTGAGATATAGATAGCATTACAGGGATTTGCCTGATGTTTTTGCATGAATTCAGTGCATTCGTTCTTTTGATTTGCTTTGTTGAAAAAGCGAAAACTATAATGTGTAGATGAAGAGATAGTATCTGCCACACAAAGAGTAATCCGTCAACATGTAGCAAAGACTGGACGGTAACTATATCAGTTGTATGTGTAATACAGGCACAAACTAGTCAGGAGGCACACATTCCAGAACACATTCCTCGAAGCCACTATTATTTTGCATCTGGTCTGCTCTTATGCCACACACTCTGCAGATCAAACAAAAAACAATTTAAACTATTTTAATGATGCCTGGGTTAGGAACCAGTTGTAATAGTTTTCACTGCATTACTCAGCAGCGTGAGTGCATGCATGAGAGGTTATCTGGAACAGCCAGGAAATTTGCTTAATAACACATTCTTTACTATCACATTTGTGTTTAACATCCTGCATTTTATGAATGAGACCTTAAGCAGCCCAACCCACTGAGGTTTGTGTATTTTGAAGTAGACGGGGGAAAATGTTTGTTTGCAATAGCAGCTCTAGTATTTGCCCATGAATGGAGTTTGTCTGAAGGCTGGCTTCCTACCTGTCAGCCCCAGCAGATGTTTATGGACATCTGAACGCTCCACCATCATTATCTGTGATGACAGCAAAGCTTGCCATGCTGTGTGTCTTTTGTGTGTGCAGTCTTATGTCTGCTTGCGTGAGGTGTCTACACATAAGTGTTGCGCCAGTTAACACTCATTGAAATATTTTCTATTGTGATTTCAAACAATGTTTGAGAATGTAATAGAATCATGAATGGGTCACGGCCTTAGCTGCCATTGTAACAGATTTACAGTATATACTTAGGTGTGTCCTGGTGGCCTTCCGTCATGTATTTGATGATACTCATTACACATACACACACACACACCGTTACAGTGATTTGTTTGCAAGATATTTTGTAAACACTAGTATTTGTGAGCTTTGCATAAAGACAGAAGCAAATGACATGTAATTATCAGAAAGCACCAGAGCCAAGGACGGGGCAGGAAATGCATCATGACAAAGGCATGGGGCAGGTCAACCTTTTTGGTTTGTTACAACAGGGAGACTGAAAGTTGCCGGAGATGTGAAGTCGGAATTCACAAATGACGTTGTCTCAGGTTTGTTTTAACATTCATGTTAATTTAACAAGCGCAATGAAACTGGTCATGAGCAGAGACCCTGAAAACACTTCAAATCCTATTCATTCTCTTTTGTTTATTTCATTGTGTGGGTGTGCCATCAGCCAACTGTGAACCATAATAAGAACGATGACACTTTGAATCGGAATTATCTTAATATGTGTATTTTATACATGTAAAATGTATTCATGTAGTGTTTGTACTGTATTCTAAGTTTAAACACGAGTCTATGTTTGTACAAGAATAGTTTGTAATGGTTTTCATGACAAAAAGATAAAAGATTAAACATATCACAGTAAGTCATAAAAGTAAAAAAAAAAATAAAAAATTCTGCGCAATCCTTTGTCTTATTTGAAATACAGAGAAAGATAAAATATGAATCATCAGTCTGATACGGAAGGTCAGAAATATAAAGGGCTGCAACTAACAATTATTTTCATTATTAATTCATCTGGAGATTATTATATCTGGTAATCGATTTATTGTTTGGTCTATAAAGAAAATATAAAATATACACAATATCATTTTAGCTTGAAATGTGACTGAAATTATTAAACATATCATAGTAAGTCATATTGATTATCTAAATAGTTGCAAATTATTTTTTATTTTATATTGACCTGATTGATTGATTGATCGACTAATTGTTTCAACTCTCAAAATATGAGATATAAGATATGAGAAAATATGTTATCCTAAAATAAATATTATGAAAGAGTAATATATTTAAAAATGACTTAAACATTAATCTGTTGTTTACAGTCAACCCTTCCTGTTCCTTTGTTTGTCCCAGTTCCCACAACGTACAGCCAGGTGACTCTTGTATGTTTGACCATGCTGCAACTATTGTCTTTTGATTTAGTCCTTTAGGCTTTCCCTCTAAGGTTTTTTCTTCTTCTTTATGTTTACAGAAGTCATGCTCTTTTAAACATAGAAAAGGTCAATTTGAAGTGATGACAAATGGCTTCAATCGACTGCGTAATTATGTCCAGCCATTCTGCACTGACAGTGACTTTAAGTTGAATTGTAGGCAAGTCTGAATCACTAGTTTAAGATTAAAAAAGTAGGGCAGTAGAAAGAGTGTAGCTTCCTAATTAACCCTTTTTTATCCACAAATAAATAGAATCTGTACTGAAGACTAAAATTATAATGGAAGAAAACATAATGCGTTTAACCATAGACTGTGTATAAAGATGGACAATGTGTCTCCACATCCTCAATTGCCATGTCATGACTTGACACCCCATTTTAAAGCATCAAATAATAAACTAATACCAAACTTATCAGAAAAATGTGTCTGTTTGGACCATGACCCATCCGTTAATGTGGAGGGGTGTATACTGCAGCCAGCCACCAGGAGGCGATCAAGATGTTTTGGCTTCACTTTCTGGTAGCTGTCATGTCCTCCATCTTTATATACAGTATATGATAAATAGACATAAAATCAAGATAGAATTTTGGCAGACACTCATTTCTTTATCAGGCAGAGTAAATTCAATTAAAATGTATTCCCTCCAGAACTGCTTACTAAAGCTTTCTTTAAAAGGTACCTGCCATTCTTCACTTTAGAATAGATCATCACAGGATAAGACTAGAGACCAATTAGTCTACTTTACTCCTACTTTACTCCTTGGAATATAAATGTGGCCTATTGAAAGAATTACAAATAGATAATATCTATAAAAGCGATATTTAGGTTGTATGAATAGTTTCAGGAGAAACACAGATTGAACTGAATCCTTCCTTTACTTATCTCCAGATAAAAAAACTATGCTTGCATGATAAAAAAAACGTTAAAAGAAAGAAAATGGCAATTAAAATGTTGTTAAAGATCCTGGACAGTGGACAACATCATGTCTATTTCAGTCATTTTGTCCCGAGCCTCCATCTTATCAACACCCTGGAGCACTGCATGGAAATTAAAGTACACTTCCACAAAAGCAAGGGCAGATGACTCCCTTCCCTTTTCAATGGAGCTGAGACTGCATCAACTTCAATGAGACAGAGCTGGGTGTAAATGGGCGTGCAGTTTGTGGATCCAGGAAAAAGGGAGAGAGAGAGAGAGAGAGAGAGAGAGAGAGAGAAAGGGAGAGACATGCCTGCCCTGTACTTCCTCTCCGTCCATTCTTTAATGCTCACCAAGTAGCCCCGCAGTGCAGGCTTTGTCCCAGTCATTGTCACAGGCTTAGAGAGCCTCTTTGCCAAGTGAGAGGCTTTGGCGACATATGTCACTTCAGTGAGTCTCCTGTCGCTCCTTTAGCCGCTTGAGTGGAGGGGCGGGCAGGGAGGCGTGTCTGTGCACCAGGAGAGGAGCAGTGTGAGGTGGAGGAGGAAGGACATGTCAGAGATGTTGGTTCAGAGAGAGTTGTTGGCATGATCCTTTGATGGTCCTGTCCTGTACTTTTTCTATGGACTTGTAGTGCAGCTGCCTTGGGCCTCTGCTAGAGGTGGACTGAAGATGAAATGATTCAAAAACCAGTAAGTACTGGTAAATTCATAAAAAGTGTGCTTGAATTGAATTAGTCCCTCGGAAATTGTTTCTCTCTGCACTTTCTGTACATGTAGAATAACAGAGTAGAATAACGCGTGTACAGATCATTTCTGTGTTACTTTGCAGTCTGTACTTCACAGCTACACGCATATAGTCTGTAGGGGTGCTGGTTTACGAGGGAGGTTGCACTAAGTCTGAGTTTAAACAAGGGGAGGGAATCTATACAGTGTGTGTTGGCAAGGATTAGTCATGTAGTAGTCACACTCTTTGCGCCTTGGCCAACTATTGGTTTAGGAAACACAATCCCTGTGGATTTGTGGCTATGATCTGCCATGTGTTCAGGTAATAGATCCTTTGGTCCCAAAACAAATGCTTTGTTATCTGTTTACATACGGACTCTACTTCATTTTATGCTCCAAGGATTTTGCCTTTTAAGCAGACTGTGTCAGCTTTGTTTGAGTTATCGTTAAAGTGGCAGGTTTGCAGAACTCCACGTGCATATAGAGATTGGCAGTTTCCCTAACACACAAGCGTGATTGGGTGTGCACCAGGCAGTAGATGTGCTGACCATGAATAAAAGTTGCGTGTTTGGTTGTTGCTGTGTTGCCAGGATCAACACATATCTAGATCAAAAGCCCCCTTTCTCATGTCACTGGTGGAGTGCGGCCCTCCTACCTAAAAATGACTCTGCAGACTCTGCTGGGCTCATATGGTTTTCTGTCTGTGATTTGAAGCACAACACTGTCACTTAAGTTTTTTCTTATGCCAGTAGAATAGTACTGCAGGTGGTCTCTTTTGCAAACCTTCATTTGTGTGTGCAGGCGTGCCCATGTGGGCGTGTGGGCACGTGTGTGTGCCTCTGTGTGTGTGTAAAACAGTATGCACCAGACTAAGAATGAGAGAGGCTTACAGCTTTATTACGACATGAAAATGTATGTTTACTGCACTGGAACAAACATCTAACCAGCTTTGTTTACCATTCAATCCGGCGGAAGATAATCACAAAAAGTCCTTATTGCAAATAAGACTCTGCTACAATCTCTCAATTTGTTTAATTGATTCTAAATTCAAGCAGCTTAATCCAGCATCTAGTCTACAACAATCACCACATTAACCTTTTTCACTAAGAAGGGACAACACATGCAGCTTTGTGTCCTTAGAAGAACCCTGAGTAGCACTCAGTCAGTGTTAAGCAGTAAACTGTATGCCTGCTGGAGCTCCCCGCCTTCATTCTCCTGATAGCAGGATTAGCTAGAGGGTGAACCCATTTGGCAACCCGAGTTGTGCCGCCACAGTCTCAGCACTGTGAGAACTAAGCCGTGAAATACTGACAGGCTTAGACCAATTTATAGTCTGCCATCTTGGATCTAGTGATTGTAGTAGACAGCAGCTTTGTGCCAGTCAGGTTTACTGTAAGCATGCCATGCGATGCCACCAGCCAGGCTTTAGAGTTCAAAGGGTAATCTCCAGACAAGTTCTCTGCTGTGTTGTGCTGCGACATCACAACAAAGCTGGACAACTGACTCTAAATGGCTGGTGTCCTCAGTGGGAAAGATGACATGAAGGAATCACAGGTTCTGTAAATGGGCCTTTTTATAGAACTTTTATTTCTTGGTTTTTATACATAAAAATAAATACATTTAATATGCAAATATTAATATTAATATTATATTAATATAGATTTTTTTTTTAACAAAATAACAAATGAAGAATTTTAGATATTTAATTAGAATTTTTTTTGTCCATTGCTGATACTCTCTACTATCTTTGTGACTGTGCCTTTGAGGGCTAAGCCTTCAATTTCATTCAATAAATGCCCTTTATGTGATCCTTTCAAAACATCATGAAGAACATTATTGTTACCCTGAGGCACAGTATATTTGGAACAAAACGATCAAAAGATCAGGGATCTTTAAAACTTTTTAATTGTGAACAACACTGGCAAGTATGTGGGTTTGACAGGTTTTTATGTTATCCGATCTTAGGTATTTGCCTTCTGGCTTTCTTTACTTTCACTTTGCAGTCAGCCATGTTGTATTTTCAATATTGCTACCTTAAGTGTGATTATCCGTCCTCCCTCTGTGATGTTCATTTAGTTCTGCATTTCTGTGATGCTGCTAGGGCCCTTATTTGACCACCGTTGGCAAAATTGTTGTTTTTTTCCTCCAAGTTGAATTAGTGGAATTATAACCATGCTTTTTCATCTTATTCTGACACTTCCAGGTCCTCTGTGCCATACAAATACCAAGTGATGCCAGTTGATCTGCATCAACACGTTTGCCTGATCTCTACGTTCTCCATCAACCAGTGGAGGGTGATGAGGTTGGTGGGGACCCTGCAGCTCGTTTTGCTGTTGGCCCTGACCTCCAGGGCCGCAGGCCTCAATATCCCACTGGAAGGTAAGGGTGTCATGATACTCATTAAGGTCATGCTTAATTAATCACAACTTAATCTATGGTACATGTAAAGAGCTGGTTTACAAGATTTGATAATTATCTTATTTGTAAAGCCGGTTGCTCAATGTGTAATGTTTTTCTCTGTGCGTTCACATTTGTAGCTATCCCTCCTGCTTGGGTATATATGTTAACATCTTTTTAAAATTAATAAAGTAAATTGTTCCCGTCAAGTGTTGCAGCAGAGGTTTCTTTGTTTAGGGCTAAGAATGCTTTGCAATCAAGTCCTGGTCTGCAATTTTAGCCAAGTGTCTAAGTCACGCTATCTGTCCAGATTATGCAATGTTGTTTGCATACAACTTTGCCATGTTACTGACTTCTCAAGCACAGAGAGTGGTAGGCAGTAGGAAAGAACAGGAAATAGGAATAATACAAAAAGTTACTTAACTTTTTTGCAGCATAAAGAAACGGAATTACCAATGTTAACATGTAACATTTTTGTGATCATCTTGTATATATGTGTTTTCATATTATAGTGGAGCAGCTACCAACCATAATAACTCACACATCTGGTCCCATTATTGCCCTGCCTTTTGACCACAATTTGACTATCAGATGTGAAGCCAAGGGCAACCCACCACCAGAGTAAGTGACATCAACATCTCTGCCATAAAAGACAAAAAGAAAAAGGAAAACACTATCACTGATTCTCCGATTTGTTCAATTGCACAACGCATTCTCTATATCCGTGACTCATTGGTGGAAACCTGCTGTATGTTTTGCTCCAACAGATACAGATGGACAAAAGATGGCAAAGACTTTATCCCTCCGACTGTCACGACAAACAAAACAGACCACACAGATGGCACTTTTGTGCTTCACAATAAGCACCTCGCCCAGTTTCAGGGTAGATACCAATGCTTCGCTTCTAACAAGTTAGGAACTGCCATGACGGAGGAGATTGAACTAAAAGTTCCCAGTGAGTAACCATTAAATAAGAAGCTCATTTATATCCCATTAATTATGTGAAATTGCTGAGTAATGCTTTTTTGAAGTTATCATATAAGTTTTCTTTTCAGGTTTTCATTTTATTTAATGCCTGTTCTTTTGATTAGGTGCCCCCAAGTTTCCAAAGGAGGTCATTGCCCCCATTGTTGTTAAGGAGGGAGAGCCAATTACACTGCACTGTAACCCTCCAGAAGGTGTGGCCCCACGTCAGATCTACTGGATGTCTATTGGTAAGCCAAGAAACAACTGTCTATGCTTACAATTTATATGGTGGATGTGTCTGTTGAGTCGGTTGACTCGGTTAAACAGCGAATGTTCTTCAACTATAAATACTCTTCAAGCCACTGCGTCACTTTCAGTTGTGTTTCACGTTTGTCACATTGACGCTGCACAGGTGAAAGGGGCAAAACACTCGCCCACCACTGCAGTCTTCTCGGTTCATTCCCTGGTTAGTGGGTACATCCGCTTTAATCATGTGTTCTGGTGAAGACTATTTCAAAGGCTCCAGTACACTTTAAATACCTAAGTCATACAACGTGTCGTCCGGCCATGTCTACAGGCAGAAGTAATTGTACCGGTGGGTTGAAAAGCCTGCCAGAGACGGAGTTGACAATGAATTGTACAAATGAGGATACCATTGCACACTTTCGGACAGTCTCTTCTCAAAAGGTATTCATGGTGTTGCACTCAAGTGTAAATACCAAAAAAAAAAAAAAGATAGAGCGCATGAGATAGAATTTTAAATCCTGGCTTCTTTCACTCAGCTGCATGCCCGGCCAATAACTGGCACAAGGTGGGTGTGATTGATTGTTGTTGAACACAGGATGGAGATCAGACGCTGTCAGATTGTCAAGTACTTAGTTTGAAACATACTGACGCCTTCATAGGGATCACGTCCATGTCATTGCTCTAGTACCGTGAAGGTCTGCCTGCCTCACGCCTTCCTGAAGTTTCTCACTGATGAAAAGAAATAGCTGGCGACACCATGTGCTTTGGAAGAGGCACGTCCTGTGGCTGACCTCACCCTCCACTGGCCATCAGGGAAGTTAACAATGACAATAAGAAGGAGAGTTAAGGAAAGGTACACACTTGAGGCTCCCAAGCTTTACCTCACATCAGGGCCCTTCTTCCCAACACTGTCAAATAAAATGATTCACTGTGTAAAAAGTCACCTGTGTTCTGTCTGAAGTGCTTTGTCAATAGGGGCTGAATTTTCTGTCCAACCTCTTGAGAGCTCCTCCAACATATCCAACACACTTGACTGATGTCAGTCAGAAAAATACATGAGGTTTTCAGGTTCACAGAAGGATGGTGCCTAGAGGCCTGCGACAGTGCGAAAACACTGGTCAATTATTGCTTTAAAGTTTTTTAGTTGAGCTTTTTTAGTTTTAGTTCCACAGATTTATATTTCATGCAATTGTCACAACAATCAATACATCAAACATGATAAAAGACACTTAAATATATATAGAAGCTTGTCTGAAAAATACAAACACATCAAAAAGAACAGCGATGATGTGCATCTTCACTTGCAGCGGAACATTGTGCTCTATGCATACTCCTGCGTTTTGGGGGGGGGGGGGGGGCCC
>JAVQJD010062677.1:0-11026 GCA_036023655.1 Nannoperca australis | reverse complement strand
GTGAGTAGATGAGTGTGTGAGTGAGTGTGTGTGTGTGTATGAGTGTGTGTGAGTGAGTGTGTGTGTATGTGTGTGCGTGTGTGTGTGTGTGTGTATGAGTGTGTGTGTGCGTGTGTGTGTGTATGAGTGTGTGTGTGTGCGTGTGTGTGTGTGTATGAGTGTGTGTGTAGTAAAGATTTGCATTTCTATATATTTCCTTTCTTTTCCTCATTCACCTTCTCTCTCATCACTTCCCCTCCCGTCCTTTTCACTGATTGGTTGCTGCGTTCACCTTTGTCACTAATTGACCTGATTACATTCACCTGGTCACCCTTTAATTCACATTCACCTTCACACCATAGCATGGGGCGGCAGTTCTGGTGAGTGATTTTAGTTTGGATTTCTTTACATCTTGGTAAACTAAAACTATCTTTGTTTAATAGACAAGTGAGTCTGAATTAAGTTTAATCTTCTGTTTTCAGATCTCACTGATCCACGTGTGTTTGTTTGTTCATCTACGTTTGATTAATTTTGCATGTTTTTGGATGTATCCATATTAAGTTTGTTAAGGAAGAATAAAAGAAATATCCTGGAGATTGACATTTCTGAATAAATTCCACTCTGCATCCTGACCGATGCCCCATGACGATAGCAGTTAATCACTTCAACTGAACCTATATTTAACACCCACCTTTTCATTTCACTCTACTCCAGGATAGCAGATTTACACAGGAACTACATGCATATCCGTATCAGTTGAACTGCTAAAATATTAGGGGAATGCAAAGTAAAACATCCTGCCCACATGATCTGCTACACTACTGTGATAATGTGAAATTATGACATGATTTGTCTTGTTCCCTGCGATCCACTGTAGGGCTGTATCTGCTGCTAACGATTCATGTGTAAATACATGCTAATGATCTGATACCATTCTCTTAACAGCTAAATGTTCAGGAAGATATACTGTGTGCACCTGTTCAGTATAGTGCTGAACTCAATGTATGACCTGAGCTTCATCAGAAGTAGATTCACTGCCAAAATGTAAATGGGTAGGTTTTGTAATTGCAGCATTCATATCGCCTATACATTCACATGCAATAAGTAAATAACACTTTAATATTGGATTTTAATGCTTCGAGGTCTTAAATTTGCACAATACCCTGACCTTTCATACAGCTTGCACCTGTATACACCCTTGTGTAAAGGTGTTTGGGTATTACAGATAATTGCCTGGATATATATGAATCAGAAATGCCAGAACTTCAGCTATTACGTAAATCCATACATACTCCATAAAATCTGAGCTGCTGGTTGAGCTCCACATAGTGACGCACAAGGTGATGTTTCAATGGTGCCAAGCTGAGCACAATGCAGATTAACAAGGGTCTTAATATGCTCTATATTGACAGGGTCAATTTATCAGGGTGCCTAGAATTTTGGGCAGCTCACCTGACAGCTTGTATTTTTCTAGTCTAGCTGGAGGTTCTCAGTGGGGTTGTTTGTCAAACTCATACTGCATAAATAAAGTATAGAAATGGCCATGGGTGTCTGGTAGCTACAAAGTGTTTCTAGCAGCTCCTGTATTGGTAACTGGTCAGATTAAATTATCTGCATCTTAGTTTTGGTTGGATGGGCTCCAATCTAAATCCAATTGACTGCTGTATAATTGGGTAACTAGTTCATATCAGGATAGCAGTGCCTGTGTAAGTATAACATTTAATTTGCACAATTAAATGTATTCATTTTGTTATTAAACTCACAGAGAACTTAAATATAGTAAATGGGGAGAAGTTCATGGGCCACTGAGTTCCACTGTGATTTAAAGCTTACTGCTACAATTGTCAAGGACTGGATCACAGGGCTAAAGCAAGACTCAGCTATAGGCTCATATAAGAAAAAACTCTTTAATGAAAGGCAAACTGATAATCACAGTTTAAAACATCCACCAAAAACATATGGTATCCCAAAAAGTTCTAAAAATCCCCAAATCACACTTGGAATAATAGAACAACTTAACAATAAAGATCTCACTGATACTCTGGATGTTTCTCTCGGCACAAGGAATCACTGGTGTTCATTGACAAAACATGAAAAACTGGCATAGGACAGGGGAGATGCAGACAATATATACACACAAGGTAATGGGGCACAGGTGCAAACAATCAGGGTAGATGAAGGCAATCAGACTGGTGGGAAACCACTGGTGAGATGACATTAAGTTGAGGGACCTGAAACGAGAGGGAGACCTGAATACAAAATAAAACAGTAAATGACAAGAAAGGAACACAAGACAATACTTAACCAAATTATTTCAACTCAACAGACCTTGCGAGACACAACAATATACAGTATGCGTTACATACAACAAAGCAATAGGACAAGTCAAATTAAAAAATCCCTTATTTTTTGTGTTTATCCATTCAATAACCCACCCAACCATCCACCCAGCCATCTATTGATTGTCATTATTGATATATAGTGTATATATATATATATATATATATATATATAGTAAGTCTATACAGTTATCCATCCATCCACCTATACATTCATCAATTCATATCCATCCAGCCATCCATCCAACCATTCATCCACATAACAATCTATCCAGTGATCCTCCATACACCTATCATTTCATATATCATCCATCTATTCATCAGTTCATACATAATCCATCCATCATCCATACAGCAATTCATATAACATCCATCCAACGATTCATCCATTCATCCACATATCATCAATCTATCCAGTCATCATCCATACACCTATCAATTCATATATCATCCATCCATCCATCAATTCATATATCATCCATCCATCCATCAATTCATATACCATCCATCCAGCCATCTATTCATTGATATCCATCCATCTGTTCATCAATTCATATACAATCCATCCATCCATATATCATTCATCCAGGAACCCTTCCATTCATTTCTACATCATCCATCCATCTTTCGTTTAATCCATCCTTCCACTCATCCATCCATCCATGTATTTATACATCATGCATCCATACACCATCCATCCCCAGAGTTTGACTTGTAAGTGGATATAGCTAATGGATACATGGATGGATGGACCCTCTGCAATCCCTAATCATTTCCTTGTATAGGCTAAGTAGTTTTCATGTGACTGCTCCTGTACATTTATGCTAATCTGTTGTTCTTGATTTGAATTGCAATCCATTTAGAGACTGAAAGAGAACCAGAGGGGGGGAAGCAGGAAGGATAGAGGGTCACACAGAGGAAGGTGATGAATTTTTATGTATAAATGAAAACAACATCAATGAAGGCATCCATTTTTCAGACTATGTGAAGATTAGATAATCTTTCCAATCCCCCCTCCCTCTTTGCATCTCTGTCCTCAACACATCAATTTCATTCTATTCGATCTGCTTTACGGCTATGGCAGTTGAAAACAAAAGCGTCAAAACAAAACTAATCAACATTTTTGGGCCATCACTTGCATCCTCTCTCAGGTGTAGACCTTTCAATCCCTCCACCCTCCAAACACACACACACACACACACACACACACACACACACACACACACACCTATCAGACAATCCGTCTTTTACTGAGATAGATAGATTGTTCTGTATTAGCGTAAAATGTTTTTTAATGCAAGTGGGGTAGGGCCTGCCAGCAGATTAAAGGGCCATTTCACTGAAAAGTCATAATAATATATGCATTCATCTCCATTGGGCAGGTGAAGGGGGTCCATCTGTCTTTCATGGTGAAACACAGTAATGGCACAGATTACTTTAAACCCTTGTGCCCTTCTCAAATTACTACCCTCTGGACACCGTTGTGGCAAAAATGTTCACACACACACAATAACTGCTATTAAATCCTAATAACCCACTTTGCCAAATGATTGCCACAAAGTTTATAACACACAATGGTGTGTGTCTTAAATGAGATTGTATGCCGTAGCATTAGGCATGGTCACAAAAGAAAGTGAAAAAAAATATATGTGATGCTAAAACCTTTGGTGGCATAGGTACCAGCTGGGAACATGCTAGTAATAATAAGTTACAATAGCAACATAGCTTACTAACTAGCAAGCTAGATCAGTTGCTAAGGGCACAATAAGTTCACAATTTATTTAACAAATCTGAGGGTACCATCGACTCCTGTCTCATAATTATCTGGACACAAGTCCTCTTGCCTCTACTGTGGAGCAGTTTATACTCTGACAGAAGAGGGTCAAATAAAAGTAGATGGTGCAACACAGCTAATAATTAGCTCCCTTTGTTCTGGATTCAGTGGGTCTCCATTTCCCTCAAAGGTAAGCACTGTAAAAATGGTTTGCCATTGGGTAACGGCAAGCATTTACAACAAGCCCCATGGAAATCGACAGATTTTGCCGCAAGATTTAAAAAGTTTTCATTGCTGGTGTGACCAGGCCTTTTAGGTGGATTTCTTCAAGTGTTCCCTAATACAATACTCACATGGCATATGTAAAAACTGTTCCACCTCTCCATACTGATCATGCAGCAGTCCCTTCCGAATGTAACTACGCTGCAGAAAGTAAGGGACAACAACCACAGTTATTGGAAAATAATGTAAACCTTCAGTGTAAGTTAGCCAAATGAAGTCAGTCTTGTTTTGTCAAATCCAAACCTTTCATTTAGCATTATTCTGGCTCTTTACCATCTTGTTGGAGAAATAAAATATGTTAAAATGACCAATGTGAACAGCCTAAAATAAGGCAGACAAATACAAATCAATGTGAGGTTTCTTTCTTGTTAAATTAAGGTAATTTTATAATCTGCAGATATTAGATTACTTTTGATTTCAGAATGCAATATTTCGTCCTTGCCCACTGTTTGTACAGAAAAGAGATGCCATCTCTGTAGCCTTGCATGCAGACAAACATAAGCAGCCTCTTTCCAAGCTCGTGGCCTCAATTCACTCTGTCTCTCTCCATTTGGTTGTTACTCGGAGGGAGTGTGTGTGTATTACTCAGTTGCTTTGTTCGGCCCAGCATAGAGAGGCACATCTAATATGCTATATAAACAACACTCTCTTCCTCTCTCAGTTGCTATCTCTTCTATTTTCTCGTTGTCTTTCTGTTAGTCTTTCTTCCTCTCTTTGATTTCATCTCACTCGCTCTTCTTCCGACATTTCGTCACACCAGGTCTGCCTTTCCACAGAGCCATTCTGCATCTACCGACTGTTTACTTTGATCACTGTGTCTGTGTGAGAGTGTGTGTGTTTCTGTGTACTGGCTATGTATGTCTGTGTGTTCTTGTACCCCAAACATGTATATTTCTTCACAGGGTCAGTTTAGCTTTAGGAGTTGGGTTTATTGGTTAGGTGAGGTTATGTAGGCACGGTTCTATTTTATCTTATCTTTGGAATGTAAGAGACTGAAAGCTTGCATAAGGTTAATGTTTCCATAGGCGCATGTTTTTTAGCCCTGCAGTTAAAATACCCATAACCCAGAATTTTATACAATTCTCAAAGAGAAAAAACTTATATGAGCTTTTATTTATTTTGCCTATTATAACTAATACTATGTCTATGATAACTCTATTACTAAATATTTTAAGACAGTTGTGCGAAATGTGTTGCCGGAGAGGCTGTTTGAATCCTGTCCAAACCCTAGGGACCACAATTCAAAATACCTTAGGAAACCAACATCTAAAGAAAAATAGATATTGTTGGTGACATGGACAGAGAGAGGGTGTTACATGACAGAAATAAAATACTTATACTACTAAAATACTACAACAATACAAATATATCTGCCTCAGCCATCAGTGGTTGTTTTTGCTCTGCTGTACATGGGTCTCTCTTGCAAAAAAAAGATCTTGATCTCAAAGAGATTACATGATTAAAAAAAAGGTTATTTAGTGGTCCTGGATGTTTTGGTGCCAGGACTATTGTACCTTGTATTTAAAAGTATAAAGTGAGCTTACCAGACCTTTGTTGCCTGCTCTTCGTCTCTGCTTGAGGCCAAAGGCTTGAGGCTACATTAGCCACTACTAGCATATCACACCCAAATCTCTGAACAAACTGTCGGTGGTTGAGTTGCATTGTGGGTAATGCAGGCACAAAGTTTTGACAAGGAAGAAGAATGTGTGGAATCAAAAAGATGATATCTCGATTCTTTCAGACTGTCCATCACAACAATGTTACAGTGTGTTCACCCATTATGCCTTATTATCCCAATATTATCATCTCATAGTTTGACTTCCCTGCCAGTGCTCAAAATTATGCATGGGTGCCTTTAGCTTGGGGTCTATTCATAGCCTAAATGCCATTAAATCTGTATTGATATTCACTACATCCATCCATCCATTTCTCAATAGCCCTTATTCTTTGCAGGATCATTGATGGCTGGAGCCGATCCCAGTATGCACTGTGCAAGAGGCAGTGTTCACCCTGGACAAAACAAACTCATTCACACCTGTAGTGAATGTAGTGTTTCCACTTCACCTAACAAAACTCTGCCATTCAGACAGACATGACCTTAAAATCTAAAGAAAATGTTTCTCCTTAAACCTAACTTTTGATCAAGTAAGTTCTCTTAGGCAAACCGTAGTTGGCGGACGGGGGTGTAAGGCTGGAGGATGGTCTGGATGTAGATTGGTGCTGTCCTGTTCACCGCTTGGAAGGCCAGTACCAGGGTCTTGAATCTGATCCGAGCAGCGATGGGTAGCCAGTGAAGGGAGATGAAGAGAGGGGTGACGTGGACATAGATCTATACGGAACACAGAGAAACCTCAGAGCAGGATGTTGTTCGTCAGATCTGTTCCAATTGTGTTGTGGAGATTTGATGTAGGATAGGTTCTGTAACTAACATCTGAAGGGGGAAACATAACTGTTACCTTCTAGGTCACACCTAAACGCCTAGCCTTCATGAAGACCCCAGACACTGGTTGTGGTGGCTGTTGTTCTTTGCTGTGTGTTCAGTTTCATTTATCTGCACGCTGTTCACCATTTAAACTAGATTTGAACATTGTCACATTTAGCCGTTGAAAGGACCTGCGTGCAGACAGATGAGGGGGCTCCAGCAGGACAAAGCTTTATTTAACTCAAAATGAACTTACAGGGCAGGTAACCAAAAAGCTCCAGGGGAAAACAAAAGGCAACTTAAACACGGACATAGAACTGCAGAAGAATTGACAATAGACCGACAGAGAACCAAGGGAAGGACCAGTATATATAGGGAGGAGACAGTGAGGGAAACACAGGTGTTAAACAAGACACAGGTGAAATCAATGACATGTATTGGATTATTAACAGGGTGTGAAGGCAGTCTGGGTCAGAGACATGGCTGTGATGTCTATCAAGCTAATGGTGTATGGTAATTATGTCTTGTTATTTTATAAACACATTATACAAATGTACAAAGAGTATTCTACTTTGAATTATGAAACACTTTACAAAGCAGCGTGGGGGAGCTGCCTTATCCTGAAGTCCTTGAAGTGGCTGAGGTTCATAAGGACTCTCCAGCAGACATTGCACCACTCACCACCATGGTCATCAGTGCTGGTGTCCCACTGGTTTTTATTTAACCAGGGTTAAAAGATTCATTGAGATAAAAAGCCCTCAAGAATCAAGACAAGCAGCAGCACAAATAACACAGCTGCAGACATAAAACAAGAACACATGACAGAATTCTAAGTTGTATTAAGTGGTTGACTCTAAGTTGTCTGGGAAAGTTCAGGAAGGCAGTGCCTGTCAGTCAGGTTATCTTGCTCCACCCAGGGGCCCCTCCACCCTCCTCTACCTCTAGATGGTTGGAGCCTCGCAGCTACATGGGTTGTTGTTGCAGCCTGCAGGGCCTGTATGACTGGTGTCGTCTGCTACAACATGTAAATGAAC
Source organism: Nannoperca australis (assembly GCA_036023655.1). Lineage (NCBI taxonomy): Eukaryota > Metazoa > Chordata > Actinopteri > Centrarchiformes > Percichthyidae > Nannoperca > Nannoperca australis. Next base: position 3,196 of record JAVQJD010062677.1, on the reverse strand, counting down.
CAGAGGCTACCTTAATTGCAGGAATAGACGCTCGTTCGAATGTAACCGTCGGACGAGGCAGCGTGCTCTGCAGCTGGCGGCTCGCTGCAGCCTGCTGGTTTCAGGCTCACGCCAGGATAGACTGGTGACGGACAATGAAACTGGGCAGTTGGTACTTAGAACCCAGGGGCTGACCGTCGACCTCGACCGACTTCCGGGTCACGTGGTAGACGCATAACGTGGAAATCCAATCCATCATTGCGTGTACCGGCCGTAGTTTAAAGAATACACGCGCACTAAACTGTAACCGGGGCTGGCCTTGGTTCGGAAACGGCGGCTCACATGACCGCAGTGGTGCTGCCTCCCACGCTCTCCAGCCGTACAGGTGCCGACTCCACGACGGCTCAGCCGGGGGAGTGACAGGACGCCGGAGCCGGTGCGGTATTTCACGAGACTCGCTGTTTCACGGTTTGATAAAGAGTGAGTGGGTCCGTGGTTGTCGGTATGCTCATGACGTAGGCCGGTAATCCTGCTGGAGGTGGGTGATCGAATATTGTTTCATATTTGCTTTGGACTAATATGACTAGACTGTAGGCCGAATGTGTTGCCAGCTGCATTGTTAGGTGTCCTTCACGCTGTCAGGACGGTGCCGGTCCGCCCGGGACTGACACACCGGGTCGTTCCACATCAACCTGGGATCACATGAATTGACAGTGGCCGTCGTGGTTGCTTGTAGTAACGACAGATGTTAAATGGGAGGCGTTGCTGTCTACCTGAATGCTTTTTGTCTTTATTCAATTAGCCTACGTTTCCAGTACACTCCCACCTGGTCCATGTTTTGGCTGTGTATGAGTGTACCGGTGTCACCAGCAGGGTTCACTAGCCGCAGTTTGAAAGTGGAGAAACAAAGATCCTCCCTGTCAGTAGAAAAGGAGCGTGTACTCCTCCATCACTACGGGAGCAGGCCTGTGTGTTGGACAGGCCGTCGCTTGGCTGCTGTGGGATTAACTTCTAACTGTGACACCATGCACTGTGGAGCCACCGTGTATCACTTTAAATTCAGATAAGAATAACATTATGGAAGCCTATAGAGGACTATGTTAAAATTGCAATGGTTATCGTTTTCCACATATGTATGTGTGATTTGAGTAAAAATGAAAATGCAATAATTCAATTAGCATTTTCATTTTTATACTGGTATGGGAATGACTATTATATAAATAGAAATGGAAAAGCTGTTTGACATTTCATTTTCAATGTACATTGGGAAATGTGTAAATTTGAAAATGAAAATCCAATAGAAACAATATGACCTGATTTTCCATGTATGCATGTTTAAGTCACAATTAAAATGCAATTGAACAATGAAAATGACAGTTGACATTGCATTTTCAAAGACTTAACCTGCTGTACAGTGGACAGTATTCAAATCCAATAAGCAAAACAGCGTCCCCAGTCTTGCATGTCAAAATGAAAATGCAGTCTGTCACTCCTCATCAAGGCGCTCGTTCAGTGACGACCCAAGCATGCTTTCTCAAGTGATGGCATTCCTGCACTGCACCTGACCGCATCGGTGCAGGGTTTAAAAGTGACTACAGAGTTCTCTGCCGTCAAAAAGAAGAGAATAGTATAAAGATTAAAGACAGAATCCGGCTGTACTGTTATCTTTTGTCCTTGGATGACACTGTGTTACACAGGTCCCTCATACATGTTGACCTAAACCAACACCTCTATGTAGAAAATTATAATGCTTTAGTAGAATTATATTTTCATTCAAGTCTACATCATCGTATTGTAGTCCCCTATAGGCTTCCATACATGACCATAGCGACCATAGCGGTGGAGAATAAAAAGCAATGCTGCTTATTCCACTACCATTCAAGTGTTTCTGGTATCTGATTACGAAATATCACTGTTGGCATTTCATTTTATCTAAGTGTGGGCTCCTTCACCTGATTTGGAGGGTTATATGTGCAAATTGAATTAATTGGCCTATAGACCTAAATGGTAAAAATCCATGTATGGATTTCCATTAGGTTATTTACACAATCGCGTATTCCACATGAACACTAGCAGCACAGCCAAGTAAAAGTGAAAGGGTGGCTTCAAATACCTGTATGGGTCTATGTAATGTCCCTGTTTTCATTATTGGATGAGTCAGTATCTTTTGCTTCATGTGGCATTATGATCAGGTTATTCTTTTCGGTGAATTTAAGCTCGATGCGATCAGGTTAATCTGATCACGTGTTGTTCTGGAACACTGGTGAAGTGAATGGACATTCATGGTTTTACATTAGCTTTCTTAAATATGAATAGAATTGAAATGCCCGTTGTAATATACTGTAGTCTTGTAATGATTGTTACACATCCTCACTGATGCATATTGCAGGTGGGAGATGGTACACACACATAAGTCTGGTCTATTGTACACATGAACCAGCACAAGGTTCTAAAGCAGTGCATTCTACCAAGGCTCTATAACACAGAACATGGTGCTCCCATCTTTTTAAACTATGACTATGTAGATGACCACCCTGCAGTATTTCTACCAAGTTCCACTGTAACCAATGGCAGGCAGAGATGTGAATCAGTGATTGTTTATTATTATTATTATCATCAGTATCGTCATAGATTATTATACAATGCAATCAATGACACATCATCAGCTTCCATCGTGGTGCTCTTGAGCATGACTGGTGGGCAGTTCCCACTGTGAAGGTGGAGAAGCTTAAGAAGGAGTAGCAGGTTGCTGTTGGATAACTTATGTAAATCATGAAACATGCTGGCAGCTAGTTCACGTTAGCTGAAGTCAGGTAATAGCTAAATCAATTTTGTAATTTGACAAAAAACCTCAATAACCTCTAAATTCCTTTCAACATTTACTGCCAGTGTTTTCAGTTAGATATTTTACAAAACCTGCAACTGCCAACTGAAATATGGTTTAGGTATTGTTGGGGCAACAGTGACCGTGTTGCTGGTCATGGTAAAATAATCCAATGCTGGCTACTGCTATGGGGTATTTTATTTATATATATACTATATATATATATACTATATGTGTGTGTATGTATGTATGTATATGTGTATATATATATATATAATTTTTTTTTTTTTTTTTTTTTTTTTTTTTCCCTGTGGGTGGTTGGTATAAAAAATTTTTATTTAATAACAAAAAAAAACCCAAATTAAAACAGGTAAAAATTTTTTAGCAAGCAAA
>JAVQJD010062665.1:0-14263 GCA_036023655.1 Nannoperca australis | reverse complement strand
AGCTCTCTATTCTATATATATATATATATAGATATATATATATATATATATATATATATATATATATATATATATATATATATGCAGTCAGCTAATTGGAATTTATTTTGAGTTCCCATGAGAAACAGTAAATACACCGCACACTGTCAGCTACACAAGTGAGTTATTACCAATAGCAGGTTACGTTACTCACTCAGTCAGTCGGCACAGCAGCAGCAGTCTTGACTAACAACGATGCACAGTGATGATTCCAATGCAGCTCTTCTCGAAATGTTTAATATCAACGAGCTCCGACGACCAGCTACTTTCTTCAACACCCGAGACGGATAACTTGCGAGCTACTTAGATAAACGCAAGACAAGGCAAATGTGACATGCTAGCGTTAGCTATCTAATGCTACCTAGCTAATAGTTAGCCAGATGAAGATGTGCTTTTCTCGTGATATGAAAGACGATCGCTCGTTTTGACTACACCTAAAACCTATGAACGTAACTTGCGAACGACAGTGACGATGCTAGTATCGAAAGTTTTCGCCTAATTGCGAGTTTTATCGAGATAACTTTCCATCCAACCCTGCTCCTTGAATAAAAGTCAAGAATTTCGCCATCGCTTACAGTGCTCTGTGCGCATGCGTACTATACCAAATGATGACGAATCCCAAATTCCAAGATAGCGAAGAGACACATTTATAATATAATCACACTGTTTTGCTTGTGTAGGTGTCGTGTAACGTGCTCAGTATCCTGTACAGTTGTAATGAGCTTCATCTACCTACCTACATTTTCATGATTTTAAGGAAGACCTTAAGGTTGACGTGTCTGTGATCGGTTTGTCCACCAAGTCAATCGTAGATAAAATGTGTGTATGTGGTGAAACGAGAACACCAGAGGGTAGGTGTAGGCTACGTGATCTTGCCAGGATCAGCTTTCCCCTGTCGAGCTATAGATGTCCCCAGATAACGCTAAACCTTGGCCACCTTCTTATTGAAAATTCCCGGTCCACCTTAACAACATCATATAGCCTTTAAAGGGAACTGTTGATATTGTTGATTCATTTTCTTGCCGTGTTTCTTGTTCGGAAAATATAATTTCTATAAGTAAACTGGAAATAAATAAATTAAAACCTTGCATTTTTGAATTACATAAATTATCCCATACCACTCACCACACTACACAATAATCTGTCAGTCGTAGTCAGAATTAGCCTATATGATAGAATGAATTGTAGTTGTTATTCAATTTATACTTACTAACACATATGATTTTACCTTCAAATAAAATATGAGCATGTCAGACAAGAGTCTGTGAGGGTTTGGTACAATTAAGTGCAAGATGTTGTGTACTGACATGCACTAAGGCTAGGTTATCCATGTCTCCACCTGCTGGATTTAGGAGTACCTTGCTGTTTCTGCCACAGTAATCAATGATATTTAAAAAGAAAGGGAGTCGTCTCTTCCACAAAACTGTTTAAAACAAGCTGAACAAAGCTCAATTTACTGATGACCCCTTAAGATAGACTGATAGTTGGTTTCTGTATGTGTCTTGTCCTTCCTCATAATATTGTTTTCTGTGCAGTTTTCAGTAAGAGGAGTCCATAGGGGAATAGATACACAGAGACATTAAGATAGAGAAATAGTCATGAAAGTATAGAGAAACTGTCATAAGGGTAACCACCTGCATAGATGCATCTGGGGAAATATAAATAGAACTTGTAAATAGTGTTACACAATCTGTCTCAGGAATGTGACTTACTTTACAAATTGAAATACTAATAAAATTATTTACTTGTACTTGTAGATTTTGATTTATAGATTGTATAGCCTATTTTCACTTATGTTCAATATTCAAAATAAACAATGAAAAGTTATTGGAATGTTTTTAACGAGAAAAAAATATACATTTATAATATATTTGTGCTAAGCGTTTTTTATGCAGTGAACTGTTTCCCAAAACACGATTTAAATGCTAAAAAGCATATTACTAATAATCAGCTAATGGGAATGATTCTTGCAGGGAAAGCCTTGGATATTGGGTTGCCTATGAAAAACATTTGAAGTTCCCAGCTCCGACTTTCGATGAACGCACCATCCAACTACAGGAAGTAAGGTGGTGGTGTGTGTTTTTTTTTAGTCGTTGGTGTAGCGATCAAAGCCAACTACAACAAGCTGCAACCCCAGCAACTTATGTGAACCTAGACCCACCGCTGACTAGCGAGATGATTCCATCAGCAACTCGACTCGCCAAATATGTTGGCTGACAAGTTTTCAATGTTTCAGTGTTCAAGGATCAGAAAACCACATCGCGGGCGAAACACTAGCTAGAACAACAGCAAGGTAACGTCAACAGTTTGAACCATCAACGGCAGCAACAACGCTAATTAGCTTAATGGGGGTTTTTGTTGTTGTTGGATAGGTTTCCAGTTAGGTTATCGCTAATGGTAGCTGCCACATTAGCAACTTTTAACATCGCTAGCTAGCTTGTAAACCTACACCGCAAGTCTTTCAACGCGACACGCGCTGTTTCTTTTTGCGTTGTTTATTTGTGTCCTCTTTGCAGTTTGTTGAGTTCAAGTGTTGGGACGTCTCATTAAATCAGTGTGTAGTCGGGCCGAGGTGGCGCTCAGTAGGTCTGGGTTCATGCTAAGTGCAACTTCCTTCATGTTATTGCTCCCCGACAGACAATCAGTGCCCAGTTGCTGTTTGTGCTGAGCACTTTTGAGACATGAAAAACCTTGTGGATAATGTATCTTCATCGTTTTTACTTAATGCATTTGTTGCTACAGGCTGGACAATACTTAATATCCAATTTCCTTTTTGCATATTCATTTGGCCTGCTTTTGGTCTGAGTTTTGCCATTGGCCATTTTTAAATAACCATTCTCTACTTCACTAGTCATTTGTATTTTTAACTGCAGCAGAAATGGCTTTAACATGACAACTTTTTACTCTACCCTATGAATCAATTCTTTCTTTCAAACAACAACCAGTGAGTACAATTCTTAGGTAAGGGAACGTGCACGTGTTAAAAGAATCTTTCCATCAAGGAATTTCCCACATTTCCTGCATTTGTACACTAGCCCATATATTTTAAATCAGAATCTCTGGATGCCTCGTATTCACAGCTGTGTAACTGTGTTTCTCTTCATTTCACAGCCGAGTAGCATGCTGGACGTGGGGAAGTGGCCAGTGTTTGCACTCCTTCCTCCTGAGGAACTACGGCTTATCCGGCAGGCTTGTGTCTTTGGCAGTGCTGCAAATGAAGCCCTCTATGTCACAGTTAACGATGAGGTAACACTCAAGAAAGTGTGCTTTAATCCTCTTCTTTACATTAAGAAGTGCTTGATAGACTCCCCTTTCATAATATTGGTTTGATTGTTTTCATTTGAATGTGGATGGGAAATGCTGCAGGCCTCTCACTTTGTGGGTGATACAGGTTGCAGTTGCAGGCACAGGGATAAGCAGATAGAATGAGGCTATCTTTAGCTGTATAGGCTTAATACCCGCGCAAGCTCCATTTTTATCCTTTGGAGAGGTGTAGAGCGTGCCTCATCTTATCACCGTTGCTCATGTGTTTGTCCCTGTGGCCCAAACACTTTGTTACGGAGCAGTCAATAGTGGCATTAATAAAAGTCTTTTGGTGCCTGGATGCACGGTTATTACTGAAGTTGATTTTATTTTATAAAGCTCACAAACATATTTTGCATAATCAGATGCTAAAGTAATTCTGGAAAACATAATCTCACAAAAGATTACATCTTTGTTGCAGGTGCAGTTGTATTTGGGTGTGTATAGCACTCAAATGATTAGTCCATTAATCATTTAGTCAATTGACACAAAACTGATTGTCAAAATCTCTTAGGCACTTGGAAATTGTGAGTGACATTTTCCCCTATTTTCTGACATTTTAGAGACTTTATACAGAATTGAAGAGAGAAAAAATAACGGACAGATTAACGATAAGGAAAACTGCTAGCCTAGTATATTGTTTAAAGAAAAAATCACACAGACTGCTAAATGGCTTTTCACACTTGAATTTTTGCTATTATTTGGTCCCTTTTACTCTATCTACGGGTGTGTGTGTTTCTTTACTGGAGTGTTTGTATTTATCAGTAAACATCAGAATGTATATTCTTTGTAATCATTTATTAATTAACATCAGTACATTTTCATCACTGATGTTTGGTCTTTGCAGTTCTTTGCTCTGGGCACCAACTGCAGTGGCTGTTTAGGGCTCGGAGACCTTCAAAGCACTATTGAGCCGCGCAGGATTGATGTCTTGTGTGGAAAGAAGATTGTGTCCCTAAGCTACGGAACAGGGCCGCATGTGGTTATCGCTACTGCAGGTAATCCAGTTCAGGACACTTTTATTCGTGCCTGAGGGGAAATTTCCTCCAGAGGCATAAGAGTGTCATCAACAACATGATGATGCATGCAAATGAATCTGGCTTTGTGATGATGCTGTGGCATTGCTGCCCATACATTATCATCAATTACTTACTTAAAAACAAATTGGTGCAAAAAAAAAATAAAAAAAATAAGGTTAATTCAGTCCAAGAAACTCCCAATGCAAAAGTTACACCAATGCGACTAGACGTGACAGTGTATCGTTTCCACAACAACGGTTCTGCTGATCTGTCGGCTTTTCAGGCTTTTGTTGTAGCTGGATATCATTTGTAGTGTCTTAGAATATGAGTGAGGACTGTGATAGTGAGTTACTTGCCACAGTTGCATTTGTGGTATTGATGAAACAGAATAAAAACAAGAGGGTCGAGATGACCAGCTGACTTCACTACGAGCTGATTGGCTGTTAAAACAGGTGACGTGCCTTACGTTCAACCAGCCACTGACGACCTGACAGTGTGTCAGTTATTGTATGACAAGTGCTGCCTATTCATTTTAGAGTGATTTGCAGGTTTTATTTAATCTTATCTATTAATAAAATAATAACCACTTAGACAATTTAAATGAGAGTTTGCCGGCTGCTGTGTAGATGGAGAGGTGTTTGCTTGGGGCCACAATGGCTACAGCCAGCTGGGGAACGGGACCACCAACCATGGACTGACCCCCGCCCTGGTGTCCACCAACCTCCTTAGCAAGAGAGTGACAGAGGTGGTCTGCGGCTCCCACCACACTATTGCCCTCACAACTGATGGAGAGGTAACCTGTCGTCACTTGTGACCTTTTCCTGAGTTTTTTTCTTCTGCTTAATCGTATTTCTTCAGACTGCCAACATGTATCTGTGTGTTCAGGTGTACGCATGGGGTTACAACAACTCAGGCCAAGTAGGTTCAGGGTCTACTGCCAACCAGCCAACGCCACGCCGGGTCAGCAGCTGCCTGCAGAACAAAGTGGTGGTTAACATAGCCTGTGGCCAGCTCTGCTCTATGGCTGTACTGGACAACGGAGAGGTAATGGTTCACATCAATCTGCAGATGTTTAGCATGGATAAGTGAGGCAGTGCTCCCAGTAGGTCAACGTGTTGGCAGAAATCCTTAATTATATATTTTTAATAGGGGATTAGCTGAAACAAAGGTGTGTCACACCTAAACATAATGTTCATGAGTTTCTACATCACAAACATAGCTAATCATTTTGTCTTTTTTTATTTTTATATTACGTTTCTACAGAAGGGGCAGATCATTTGAAACATTTTTACCCCAACTTAATGTTGCATCCAAAAGTTTCTGCATTTTCTCCACCAAGAAGGCACAGTTCATTGCATTTTACAGTAAAGAAAGTGAAGAGAACAGTTCAGAGAGAGAAAATATTTTTTTCAGTATTTCTGCATATGCAGATAAAAGCTAATAGAAGCTGAAAACAATTAGCCCTAAACATACAGAACAGAAATGATCGAGTGTGTGTATCGTCTGAATTTGTCCACTGTTTGCAGATCTATGGTTGGGGCTACAATTGCAATGGACAGCTGGGTTTGGGCAACAATGGGAATCAGCAGACCCCATGCAGGATCGCTGCTCTTCAAGGTGTCAACATTGTCCAGGTAAGAGGCCTTAAGAGAGAGAGAAATCTCATAAAGCCCAGTTAACATACAGCTAAATTACATTGTTCCTTCCATATGCAGGTTGCCTGTGGCTATGCACATACATTGGCGCTTACAGATGAGGGGTTTGTTTACGCTTGGGGAGCCAACTCGTACGGGCAGTTGGGAACAGGCAATAAGAGTAACCAAGCTCTCCCCACTCTAATAAACACAGACAAGGAGAGGTTAGTACTTTGTTTTTCCCTCGGCCTCAATTACAAACCAGTCACTGATGGCACATGGCCATATCCTGAGAGATGCTTTTGCTAAATACAGTTCGCCTTTACAGTTTAACATCATAAAGTAACAAGAGGTTGATTTGTGACTCTGTCAGTATACAGTCTGCATAAGAAGGCTATATATTAGCTTTTTAATTCTGTTTTTGTCAAAGGATAGTGGAGGTGGCTGCATGTCACACAAGCCACACGTCAGCTGCCAAGACCCAGAGTGGGCAGGTCCTGATGTGGGGTCAGTGTCGAGGTCAGGCAGTGGCCAGCCCCCACCTCACCCATTTCAGCAGCACGGACGATGTGTTTGCATGCTTCGCCACGCCAGCAGTCACGTGGCACCTTCTCTCAGTAGGTAAGCGTGTTAAAGGAATGTAAAGCTAGATTTCTAAAACTCAACAGGAGACCCAGAACTCCGACATCCTTTACATTCGTAAAACATTAAACACTAGCTGCAGTTGCATGGACAATATTTCTTCAACCCAACAGAAATCATTCCAACTTAACTGTTCACATGGACACTAAATAAAGGGTTAAGATGTGCGTTTACATGCCCCAAAGCATTTAAGTCCATGGAAACGCAGCTACTCTCCCATTTATCCTGCATTAGTAATAATACAATACTCATACAATGCATGTGTGTCACAGGTGCAAATTTCTGGAAGTGGTCTAAGAAAGTAAACAGGAACCTCTGTTTCCTGTCCCAGTCAAACAATCAAACGTTTAGCGATTGATCTCGTTTGAAGTCGACTCAAACTTAAGAGCATGAACATGTCGCTCTGAGATCTTGTATTTTTTCTTTACACTCCAGTTAATGTCATCCCTCTGAAGAATTGGTTGAACTAACAAACCACTGAAACCATCAGTGCTCTCCTGAGTGCAGTCTGTTTCTGTATGTTGGTACCTGTTCAGCTGCAGTGCCAGAAAAACCAGCTGTGAATCCAGTTAAATCTGGTTCCCTACTGTTTCCTTTTTACAAAGTGTACCAGGGAGAGTCATATCTGTCGGGTCTAAAGGCATCATTTTTACTTGTAAATTGTGGGATTGTAATGAAAGAATGGTATTTGCGTACATTGTCTATAGGTGTTTTCTTTATTTTTGGCAGATGGCGATGAATACTTGACTGTTGCTCAGTCTTTGAAGAAGGAGTTTGACAGCCCAGAGATTTCAGACCTGAAGTTCTTGGTTGATGGGAAGTGTATCCATGTTCATAAAGCCCTGCTGAAGATCCGGTATGCAAAGTGAACTATGTGAACTAGTGCTATTTGTCAATTAAGATTATTTCAGCAAAAATCTCAAATGTTTAGTTAAACAATGTGATGATTATTTTCTCAACGTTTTACTTTTGCAACTTCACATAATCAATATCGACTCATTGAAAATGAAATGGGAGTGTAGAAAAACAAACTAACAACACAGTTCCCATCCAATCACATGACACTTTGGTGGTGGTACAGGTGAGGTTCTTATTTACACAAACCAAATTAAGAAGTGCTTCTGGGTGCATGCGATGATCTTTATATAAGAACACTTTGCTTTAAAACATGATTTTCCTTTCTTCCTCCCCAGAGCAGCCTGCTTCTCCATCCTGACTTTCATTTCGGTCACGAGTGTATTTTGTGCTTGCTCATGAGTAATGAAGGCGCTCAGTAGACCAGGAACAGAAACCCACTTTGATGTTGCAGAATTGTGTGATTGGTAGTTATAGAAACAAAAATTTAAGACAAACTGTTTTGTTAATTGTGCAGCAAACACAGGAGCCATCCTTCAGTGAGAATACATTGAACATGTACCTACTGGATGCTTTTTTTTTGTGCCTATTTTTAAACTCCATCTGTTAGACAGAACTTCCTCATCTTTCCTGTTAATGTCACGGGGAAGCAAAGACAGGCCTTTTGTTTCCTGCTTTTCTTTTTATAACCACACCACGCAAAGTATCTGCATTCCAGTCCTTTGCTCTTTTGCACCGTCAGTAGGATGGAGCCAGACAGTCTGCGACGCCAACCTTAGTGCACGCGCTCGCATGAATATGCAACAGTGCAAAACGGCTGCTTTGACCAGATCACACGCAAATGATACGCCTGAGATGCACTTAGAGAACGAAAATTCAGTTGTTTGTTCAGCTGTGACCTGAGAAAGAAATGATAAAGAGGCTGTGTTTTGAGCCAGGAGAGATTAGCAGTGAGGGAAATTTGAAGAAAAATGGTAATCACTATGTATAATGCAGAGTGCTAAAGGGAATAAATAAGGGGAAAAACCCTGTGGGATATAGTTGTTGGCAAAGTGCCTCTGCTTTGCCTCATGAAGTGTATTATGGCATTAAGACTGAATCTTAAGTTAGACCACAAGAATACGTGGATATACATTATTTTCACTTTGAACCAAAGTTACGGAAACAATTCCAGTATATTAACAATAGACCCATGGCGTTTTCTGTGTTCAGAGTTATGAACTCTTGGGGGGAAATGATGTGGTGGTGTGATTCAGATAATAATAATACCGTGAGTGTACGACATACTGTATGTAACAAATTCATAGATATTAAGAACTATTTCTCAGTGTACCCGTTTGTTTTTGTTCCTTAACTACTAATTGTGTATACTTCATATTACTGATGATGCCGTAGTGTTTGTGTGGTCCTTGGTCCTTTGTAGGTAGGCACTGTATGCATTGAAATAACAGACTCTTGAAACTGGCTTGTTGTGTGATTAATCACAGTGAACATCAAGTCTCTCCTCTTCAAATTTCATTTTCATTGGGTGGTAATGCAATTTGCTGTATGTGCAGACAGCACTGCGTCACCTCCCAAATGTATGATAATATGCCGTAGGCAGCGGACCTTGGTTTAGAAGTAGGATGTTGCTTTTGAATCACTACTGCGTGATTTGCAAAATAGCAGCAGCGTGAAGTGCGCAGCATTTGTAATAGATAGGCTAACGCATGCTAAATCACTTATGTAGTTGTTTTGCCACATCAAGCGAGTTGTCCGCTCCTCCTCTTCCCTCTCCAGGTGTGAGCATTTCCGTGCACTGCTGAATGAAACCGACGAGGACTCCATAGCAATTCACCAGTTCTCATACCTGGTGTACCGAGCCTTTCTGGAGTACCTCTACACAGACACTATTAACCTGCCACCAGAGGATGCTATTGGTAAGCTTACTGTATGCATGGACCACAGTCCTCTACACTCTGAGAAACAAGTCAGTGCAGAACTCCTGAGCACACTCAGCTGTGTGTTCTTGTTCTTGTGTGCAGGGCTGCTAGACTTGGCTACGTTCTACCGAGAGACGAGGCTGAAGAGGCTGTGCCAGGAGACGATCAAGAGAGGAATTTCTGAGGAGAACGCCATCACTCTGCTCTCTGCTGCCGTCAAGTATGAGGCGCGGGTAAGCTCATAGCCCCTGACACACAGGCAAACACCATGGTGGTGGGGACCTTCTCAGTAGCTAGTCAGTTGTACTCTTCAGCACTGACCAGACAGCCCTCTCATTTTTAGGACCTGGAGGAGTTCTGCTTCAAGTTTTGCGTCAACCACCTAACCGCTGTCACGCAGACCCAGGCCTTTGCAGACATGGACCACGACCTGCTCAAGAACTTCATTAGTAAAGCCAGCCGCTACGGGGCCTTCAAAAACTGACTCGAGTGCCCCTGTAGTGACGGAGTCAACGCCGCGAGGTTTGCGCTCACTGAGGTCCTGAGAGACGACCCTGGACCAAAGTAAACATCAGGCTGATCAGTGCTTCCAAGCCTTGTCACTGGGGATGTTAACACTGGAGAGGCAAATGGCTCTCTAACTGATGCTTCTGTGTTACTGCCCTGAAGCCAACGCAGTGGTTGCTTGGGGCGTAAATATTGGATCACACCACTCAGTCAGTCACAGGCAGAGGCCGAAGAGAAAGACGTCTTTCTGTCGTCTTTGTGTCACTGACAATATGCCCGCATCAGTGTCTGATGCGTATGTTCAAGCTAGTCCACAGACAGAAGGGGTGCAGGGGACTCACAGTAACGAGCTCAGACAGGACGCCTGCAAAGGCTGTAAACTAATGATAAGTCACTGCAACATAGGTTTGGTGTTGAGGTATAAGTAAGTAGTTTTTTTATCACACTGCTCTTCATCAGTAAAACAAATTATAAATGCGTATTTAGTACTGTAGTACATTATGTCTGTGACAGGAAGTGATCAACAAAAAATCAAGTCCGCCATGAATTGACCCTTCACATTTTGCAGCTTTTCTTTTAAGCCTTGATTCTCAAACTTTCTGGATTGAGAAGTCATTTAATGAGGGAAAAACATACGAGTTCTTCTGTTTTAGAAAACAGCAACTTATGTGTGAGACCTTTTTTTTTGTTCTGCAAAATTATGGTTTGTATCTGATCAATGATAAAATCTGTTCTCTTACATAAGTCAACGTTAAATGTTGCCACTTTGTTTAATATTGTAGTTATTCATGTTTGCCATCTAAAAGTATGGTTACTGTTTGATGTTTGTATTGACTAACACTTGCACTGTTTTGCTGTAGACAGTTACTTTGGCCACCATCAGTAGACTGCTAGAAAAAAGGTGAAGTCAAGTTACACGCTACGAGAGATAAGGACATCCTTTTACTTGTACTGTACTGTACTTGTTTAGGTTAGCTGCACATGGTGTCTGACGTGCACAAGCGTATTGATTCCTGTGTAGCCTGTCGCAAATGTTACACTGCAAGTGCAGCTGATTTTACAGCTGTGCTTCATTGCAATTTGGTATGTTTACAAATGTTTGGCTGTTTATTGTTTTTTTTTATTTTATTTATTGTTAACATGTTGGCAGCAAACTTCTGGTTCTTTTTACAAGTGTTTCTTTATATCTCTCCCCTGGTAGCACCCTGTGGAAATAGTGCTGGCTTAGTGTAATTGTCAGCTGACTGTGTTGAATATAGCCCAAGTCTCATATAGGACCATAAGGTCTATAAATGTAGTTACCAGATAATTCCACATTAAATTCCTTAAACTGTCTGAATAGAATGTAATACAAAATACTTTTACTTTGACAAGCCAATTATTGTATTTCTTGGAACATTTTGATAATTGCTAAAAATGCCTGTGTTCTTATTTTGTATGGAAAATTCTGTTAGCTGCTTATAGTGGCACTAATGGTAACATTTGATAAGTAAAAATGTATTAAAATGAGTAACTATATAAATGACTCTATAAATTGATGTACTTGTTATTGCCGTGAAAGGTGTACACAATGTAAACTACAGAAGAAAATAGCCATCCTATACAACATCATGTTTGGGGAAATGCACAGCTAACTACAATGATTTGAACATGTACAAGGTAAAGACAATGTGACTCATATTTGCACATTGAGATGTAACAGACATCAACGTCTTCCTGCAAAGGGTAGCTGTTGGTGGTTTTTGTATGCCTGTTTATTTCCTGAAGTGCAACTGCTACATCATCCAGTCAGATTGATGTGTAGTAAATCTGAATTTGTAGTCTAAAAATGGGTCGAGTTTACTTTGATGCCGTCTCAGCTAAAACATCATAAGCTTCACAGTATACTGAGCCCTAACAGAGATAAGGGCATGTTTGGGCATATTGCAATGAAAGCCAGAATACACAATACTTTGCTATTTAAATGAGGTCATTTTGTAAGTACAATCTAAACCTGCGAAAGGCTATCAGACAAATGTAGAGGAGCCTCCAATATTTCTCTCTGAAATTCAATGGAGTAGTACAATTATAAAGTAGCATGAAATGGAAATGTTCAAGTAAAATTCAAGTACCTTGGAATTGTACTTAACTACAGTCATAAGTAAATGTGTTTAAATTGTATTTTCTGCAATTTGAGATAAAGAATCGCCTACAGTATTTCTGCATTGAGGGATAGTTAAGTCTGGGTCGACGCTGTACTATGTAGAAGGTGGTTAAAAAGAGTGGCATTTCGTCTGGTTTATAGTCTGCTGTTACTTTTAGGTTACTTTGGCTTTTGTAAATACCGTGTGGCTCCAGTGTGATTGGCATCTCGGCTCACTGCTGTTAAATCAGTACAGAGTGGTTACACCATGTGCTGTTACCACACCAATTTCTGGGTAAATCATTAGATTTTTCAGTTTCATGCTCCAGTATTAGTGAAACCTGTAAACAAACTGGCTCATCTTACTCAAAAGTAACTTCATAAATCATAAGAACAATAGCACCATCAATAGAATAAAATAAAGCAAACAGACATAAAACACAGTAATTAACAATAAAACGTGGTGTGGGAAGGTGTAATATGCGCTTGTTTTCCGCACCTAGCGGTTGCATTTTGGATTAATTGTAGAGAGGAGAGATACTTTTGCTGCAGTCGCAATAATCCAGCCGCGATGAAATAAAAGCATGTAGACATCTTAATTTTAGACATTTTCACAACTTTTTGATGTGTTTGATGTACCTGTTCAAAGTGAGGTTGCTGTCAATCAAAAAACCATGGTTTCTACATTGCGGAGTGATAAGATGGGAGTTTGAACCTAGTATGTTTCTAATTTGAGTGTTGGAGGAGTCAGTTCCAAATAGAAGTATCTCTGTTTGTATCTCTGAGTTAAGTTAAAGGAAATTTTGAGTCAGCGAGACAGTTTATATGCAAACACATGTCATTGGGGTCACAGATGAGGTAAATCTGGGTATCGTCTGCGTAAAAAAGGAGGGGCTTCTGGTCAGTGAAGATTGCTCAATTCATATAAATCAAGTTTGTGGCCAAAGTGTGCCCAAGCAGACTTTGGTTGATGTTTATCTTACTTCTTGAAGAGGGTATTGAGGCTTCGGCGCTGCAGAGAAAAAGACACTGAGTTAGTAAGACGTGCAGAGAGAGAGAGAACTCAGAGAGAACTCTTTGACTCAAGACTTGTCCTGTCAATGTTCATTTTATACATTACATATATTAGTTTCCACCGGTGTTCATTTTGCTATAATTTACCATTGCTATTGTATCATTGCAGCACTTACTATCCCGGGTGTCTTTGTGTTAGCATTAGGTTACAGTTTACATCCAAGCACATGGGTAAATGAAAGCACACAGCCACAGGTTAGTTTCGGTTCTCTGTGTTGTTTTGCAGGTTTGAACATTGTTTCATTTTTTGTTCCTTTTGTTCACACTCACCATGCAGGTCAGTTGAGTGGAGGGGGCCGTCCAGCATATCCTGATTTTATGGTGTTGGTGATGTCATGGATGACATCTCGAGGCCAAACCAAGTGAAGGGTTTTTTTTTGTGAAAGGAATATGTCATGTGTGTTTGATATATGCAGAGGTAGTGTGCAGGACTACGCCCTTTAGAAGTGTAACTGAGTTTATTAAGGGGTCAGAGAATGGGAGGGAATTGTAGGGGATTAAGATTACTGTGGAGGTCAGCCTGTGGGGTTGTGGTACTGGCTCTCTAGGCCACCATGGTGTTTGGCACTCTAGGTGCTAATTGAAGGTCCTTTATGTTCAGTTGGGTTGCTGCTTCTTGAAGAGGGAGAGATGAGGTTGTGCTGCCGTAAACACAGGCCTTAGTTTGATTTGTTATGAGTTTGTTCTTTCCTGAGTTTCCTGTATTATGGAGATCGCTTTAAATAAACCTTCACCTCAAAGCAAGCAAAATGTCTGCTGAGTCTGCCTACCTACCTCCTTCCTTGACATTCGAGCTAGACTAGATCACAGTGGGGAGTATTTGTTTTACAAAGCAGTCAAAAGCTTTGAGCTGATAAGGCACTGTGGGGGAGCACACTGCTGTTCAAAAACCCACAGCACACTTTTATTTAAGTGTCGGAACTCAGGTTTAGCTTTCAGTTTCTAATAAATTAAAGTGCAACTGAACATTTAGTTTCAAGAGAAGATGCAGATACAGAAAATAAAGTCAGGGTTTCCATTATATTTGTTTTCTATTTTGCTTTTATTTAATCTTTTTTATTTTTCTGTATATGTATGTATTGCTCTTGTTGGCACCCACGCACCAAAACAAGTTCCTCGTATGTGAATACATACTTGGCAATAAAC